>MU160189.1:44234-81964 GCA_015888305.1 Antheraea pernyi
AGGGGAAGGGAAAGGGGAAAGGAGGTGGGCCTCCGGCGCTCTCACTGACCGAACGAAACGCAACAATGCAAGCACTGTTACTTCACGTTGGTGTTCTGTGAGAGGGTGGTACTACCCCGGGAGAGCCGACCCATTCATGCTGAAACTAGTAATAGCGACAGCGTGGCTCTACCACCTTCAATATAATACATATAATAAAAATGTAAATGAAACGTGTATATATTTTTTTATATTTTTGTGAAAAATAATGTTGCAGATGTCTTGGAATAAGTAATAGAACACCGTTGAATCGTACTTAGAAATAGTGTCTGTCTGCTTGTTTGAGAAACGTGTATATATTTTTTTATATTTTTGTGAAAAATAATGTTGCAGATGTCTTGGAATAAGTAATAGAACACCGTTGAATCGTACTTAGAAATAGTGTCTGTCTGCTTGTTTGAACACGCATCACTGCTAAAGTACTGCGTTCACGATAAAACCTCAAACCAAGAAAATCATAAAGCATATCCTCTAGTAAGATTTAGCTCTAGTTTCATTCAAATCGGTTCACTCAATCAACAGTTATTGTAATTTTAATGACGACGCGACTTAAGTACTAGAGAGAAGTAGTTAAGTAAATGGACTTAATACGGTCAGATGATTTTATTAGCCACTGTTTTTTTACATTAAGTTCCACGCGTATGGAGTCGCTGTTATAGCTAGTAACAAATATTACAATGACTTTTTTTTCGATCTGATTATGCTATTGACCTAGCAAGGTCTTAACAGCTTCACCGGACTATTATTACAATGATTTTAAACGCTTACAGTTCCATAATATAGACTCGCGTGTATAGTGTATAGAGTGCCGGAGACCCACCTCCTTTTCCCCTTCCCTACCTCCCCCCAACACAGGCTGGCAACGCACTTGCGACTCTCCTGGCGTTGCAAGTGTCTATGGACGGTGGTGATCACTCACAGGTGACCCACTTGTTCGTTTGCCTCCTATGATATAAAAAAAAAACATTGATCATAGATCTCACTTCAATCAATGTAGGTTTGAAACCTTTGAGCTGGAGATTAGGGGGAAGGGAAACTGAATGAAACTATAGCATGGTGATAAAGTTTTTTCAAAGTCTTCCTGAATAACTACCAGCCTCGAGTTAAAAATCAGTCGTCACATATAAGTGTGTTCTGGTAGCCGCACTTCAAGTTACCTTTTGTTCCCTATACATAGAGCGAATCTAAAAATACTTGCCTATCATATCGAAGAACATTTTTTATTTCTTTCTGTTAAGTTGAATAATAATTCTGCCGGCACTCAGCGATACAAGCCGTAATGAAAGTACCGTAAATATACAAGTTATTCGGACTGAGAAAGTTATTTATAATTTTATTTGTTGGTTCACTTAAAATACTGAAGAGATATCGAGAGCATATGCGAGCTTTAAATTGTTTATTTTTGTAATATGTATTTGTTCTGTATGTGGCGTAAAATATTTGATTTGATTGAATACTAGTAGCTGCTCGGGGCTCTGTCTGCATTTCATTAAATTTTATCAGAATACGTTGAGTAGTTTTAGTATTAAACATGAGCGCTTTACCTGACAGTGGTCATTTCTCGTATATTCTTCAGTAGGATCTGCTATACAATTGGCTTGAGCAGCTTAACATTCATAACGAGACAGTCTGTGAGGAAGGATGTTCATTACTCTTTTACATACATAAAAAAAACAAGATGTGTCGTAAAGACACACGATAGAAGTGAAACTTTGCATTACATGGAAACATAATAAAAAAAATACAATAAAAAGCCAACGCCACGCGGTGTTCTCGGGCGGTTACCCACCCGTTTTTTTTTATTAACGTGGGGTAATCCCTCATGGATACGCCACCCTCTCGGGGGAGAGAGTTGGTTATGCCCAACTTGCACGGACTAATACCCCGTGTGTACCGTCCGACCGTATTGTTGGGGCGGCAAGGGATCGAAATATGCTAGTCCCCTTGGATAGCAGCCTCAACGGTAAACCCGGGGGAAGGTGACCGCCGGGCTCCTTCTTAATAGGGAGACAGACTGGGTACACACCAGCTGCCTCCCCTCGTGCGCCGGACCTGTGCAATGAGGAGATGGGCCCCCAGCCGCACGACCCCCATGCATAGTCGGCGGCACCTAGTACTCGGCCCCCCTATATTACGGAGCAGCCGGCCGAGTGACGCCGCATCACCCACAAGCGGTCACACATCCATGCACTGACCGCGCCCAATTTTGTTTAACCCTTGGACTATCCAAAACTATAAAAGCTTCATACAAATGAATGGAGGACTTATGATACTCTGGTCAACATACTGTTGATAGCATAAGTTGTAAAAAATACAGTATTTGTTACAAAATTTAAGAAACTTGAACAATAACAAAATATGTCATGCAATATTATAATTTAATAAAATTGGCTATGTATTTAAAAACATTTTCCACCATTTTGAGATCTGGGTCTTAAAAAAATCAGCTGAGGGGTTAACTCAGTGATTGGAGAAGGATCGGTGCCTTCAACACTCTGCCCGACACAGTGCTTACCGCTACCAGTTTTTGTCACACAAAAATGTTGCCGATCGGAATTCGAACGGCGTCCCATAAGAAGTTTGACTGCAAAAATGTAATCACAACTTCGTAACTGTACTACATATAGGAATTCGGTGATCTATCTAGAATGTAATTAAATTCGTGTCAAGCTATCTTAACGGTTGAGAAACGATTCATTGCGGTATTTATCTCAATGGGAATACGCTGTTGGCACAAAATGGCCACATTACTGTCTGCGAAGTATGTATTAAGTATTTAGTTTTTTAATTATGTTCTTTTTTAATTACACCGGATTTTTTAAATACACTTCATGTTTAAAATGCTTTTATTTGTGATAATTTTTGGCATAAGTATAATAAAAACGAAGAGAAGTCAAACTATACAGGAAACACAAAAGAGAATTACTTATTGTTAAAATAAACAAATTAGGAGTTTTTGGTGGTATCTCGGAATGTCATCTAGTGGTTTTTTTATTGTATTGATATTCACATGTTACTTGGCTCTATATTTTGTAATATTGGTCGTGTTTTACGTAATATATATACTTTTTATATCATAGGTGGCAAACGAACATGTGGGTGACCTGATGTTAAGTGATCACCACCGTCCATAGACGCAACACCAGATGAGTCGCAAGTGCGGTGCCAGCCTATGTTTGAGGGGAGGGGAGAGGGGAAGGGGAAGGGCAATGGACCTTCGGCGCTCTCACTGACCGAACGAAACGCAACAATGCAAGCACTGTTACTTCACGTCGGTTTTCTGTGAGAGGGTGGTAGTACCCGGGGCGAGCAGGTCCATTCATGCTGAAACCATTAATAGCTTCAGCGTGGTTCTGCCACCTACAAAATATAGTTGATTATCTAATTATTATCGTGGTATTATTCTCCATCCGTTTCACTTGTGCACTATAACCGAATTATATTACATAAAACACCACCAATATTACAAATTATACAGCCAAATAACACAAGATTATGAATAAAATAGAAAAATCACTACATAACATCTAAGATCCCACCAAAATCTCAAACATATATTTAACCAATGAAATACATTGGATGTAGTTTGTTTTCATTAACTAAATTTACTGATGATTAATTGCAACCAATTGCAGTACCTCATTTGTTTTCATTTACAAAACAGTGAAAATATTTTCTAGTTTACAAACTTCCAAAAGTGACATCTATGTAGGAAAGAAGTTAACTTATTCTCTTTTACCTTTGTGGGATAGATGACGCTTACTTGAATTATTTATTTAAATATAATTGATATTTTTAACATTTTGTTCTTAATACCATATAATTATAGCTGACTTATCGTTTATATAACTGTAACGAATAATACTATTTATTAAATTAACGTTATAATTGCTTTCCTAAATAATATTATCCAGTACTTTAATATTTAATCATTTAACTTATAAAAGTGACATACGGTTTAATTATTCTAGCATGATTAACGTCTTTTCAATTTCAAATTAATTTTGTAAAAATAAATATGGGTAATTCGGTTTATAGTCTACTAACTAGTATATTATAGTATACTAACGACCCGCCCCAGCTGCGCGCGGATGTTTTTTTTTTTTTTTTTTTTTTTTTTCACCTGTGCAATGAGGAGATGGGCCCCCAGCCGCACGACCCCCATGCATAGTCGGCGGCACCTAGTACTCGGCCCCCCTATATTACGGAGCAGCCGGCCGAGTGACGCCGCATCACCCACAAGCGGTCACACATCCATGCACTGACCGCGCCCAATTTTGTTTAACCCTTGGACTATCCAAAACTATAAAAGCTTCATACAAATGAATGGAGGACTTATGATACTCTGGTCAACATACTGTTGATAGCATAAGTTGTAAAAAATACAGTATTTGTTACAAAATTTAAGAAACTTGAACAATAACAAAATATGTCATGCAATATTATAATTTAATAAAATTGGCTATGTATTTAAAAACATTTTCCACCATTTTGAGATCTGGGTCTTAAAAAAATCAGCTGAGGGGTTAACTCAGTGATTGGAGAAGGATCGGTGCCTTCAACACTCTGCCCGACACAGTGCTTACCGCTACCAGTTTTTGTCACACAAAAATGTTGCCGATCGGAATTCGAACGGCGTCCCATAAGAAGTTTGACTGCAAAAATGTAATCACAACTTCGTAACTGTACTACATATAGGAATTCGGTGATCTATCTAGAATGTAATTAAATTCGTGTCAAGCTATCTTAACGGTTGAGAAACGATTCATTGCGGTATTTATCTCAATGGGAATACGCTGTTGGCACAAAATGGCCACATTACTGTCTGCGAAGTATGTATTAAGTATTTAGTTTTTTAATTATGTTCTTTTTTAATTACACCGGATTTTTTAAATACACTTCATGTTTAAAATGCTTTTATTTGTGATAATTTTTGGCATAAGTATAATAAAAACGAAGAGAAGTCAAACTATACAGGAAACACAAAAGAGAATTACTTATTGTTAAAATAAACAAATTAGGAGTTTTTGGTGGTATCTCGGAATGTCATCTAGTGGTTTTTTTATTGTATTGATAATCACATGTTACTTGGCTCTATATTTTGTAATATTGGTCGTGTTTTACGTAATATATATACTTTTTATATCATAGGTGGCAAACGAACATGTGGGTGACCTGATGTTAAGTGATCACCACCGTCCATAGACGCAACACCAGATGAGTCGCAAGTGCGGTGCCAGCCTATGTTTGAGGGGAGGGGAGAGGGGAAGGGGAAGGGCAATGGACCTTCGGCGCTCTCACTGACCGAACGAAACGCAACAATGCAAGGACTGTTACTTCACGTCGGTTTTTTGTGAGAGGGTGGTAGTACCAGGGGCGAGCAGGTCCATTCATGCTGAAACCATTAATAGCTTCAGCGTGGTTCTGCCACCTACAAAATATAGTTGATTATCTAATTATTATCGTGGTATTATTCTCCATCCGTTTCACTTGTGCACTATAACCGAATTATATTACATAAAACACCACCAATATTACAAATTATACAGCCAAATAACACAAGATTATGAATAAAATAGAAAAACCACTACATAACATCTAAGATCCCACCAAAATCTCAAACATATATTTAACCAATGAAATACATTGGATGTAGTTTGTTTTCATTAACTAAATTTACTGATGATTAATTTCAACCAATTGCAGTACCTCATTTGTTTTCATTTACAAAACAGTGAAAATATTTTCTAGTTTACAAACTTCCAAAAGTGACATCTATGTAGGAAAGAAGTTAACTTATTCTCTTTTACCTTTGTGGGATAGATGACGCTTACTTGAATTATTTATTTAAATATAATTGATATTTTTAACATTTTGTTCTTAATACCATATAATTATAGCTGACTTATCGTTTATATAACTGTAAAGAATAATACTATTTATTAAATTAACGTTATAATTGCTTTCCTAAATAATATTATCCAGTACTTTAATATTTATTCATTTAACTTATAAAAGTGAGATACGGTTTAATTATACTAGCATGATTAACGTCTTTTCAATTACAAATTAATTTTGTAAAAATAAATATGGGTAATTCGGTTTATAGTTAAAGTAACGACCAGCCCCAGCTTCGCGCGGATTCAATGTAGATATCCATTTAAGTGAAATATTAAATGAAATACTGTTAAGGGCAGCTTTGATCTACATTACATGTACAGCGTATGTAATGTATTCAATGGGATAAGGAATAACACTACAATACAGTGTTATAAAATAGCTTGGTAAATAACACATAATTATTTTTGTAAAAAATAAAAATTGTTACTGTCGGCTACCTTTTAGAGATAAATATATACCATCGATTTTTATCGTTTTTTTAAGATATACAATTCCGTAGTTTATTTTCGTAAAAAAATAAAAATTGTTACTGTCGGCTACCTTTTAGAGATAAATATATACCATCGATTTTTTAAGATATACAAATCCGTAGTACATTAATTTGATCTATCTAGTAAGGTTTAGCCAGCGTTTGCGATTTAAGTACACAAAATATGTTTGTTGCGACATCACATTACAAATATTTTAATTTATCCGCTTATCTGTACCATAACATGTATAT
Source organism: Antheraea pernyi (assembly GCA_015888305.1). Taxonomy (NCBI): domain Eukaryota; kingdom Metazoa; phylum Arthropoda; class Insecta; order Lepidoptera; family Saturniidae; genus Antheraea; species Antheraea pernyi. The sequence continues at coordinate 50,896 of MU160189.1, forward strand.
ATTATACATATAAACCTTCGTCTTGAATCAGTCTTGAATCATTTTACCTACTGCTGAAAACTGTATTAAAATTCGTTGGATAATTTGTAAGATCAAATGGAACAGACGGCAGAAGTGACTTCATTTTATACTATGTAAAGATAGTACACCGTGGGTTTTAGTCTGTGCGAGTCGGACATAACCCACCCTCTTCCCCGGGGGGGTGGCGTATCCATAAGGGATTTCCCCACGTTAAAAAAAAAAAAAAGAAAAAAAAGTACCACGGAGCATGAGTTCTGCGATGCGACAGAAACCTCCTGGAAATTTTTAACAAGCGACCATATTGTTAGAATGTTGAAATTATCGCGGAATGTGTTGATATTATTACTTATACGATAATGCACAAAAATAAACTCGAAAATAAGAAATGCTTCATTGTTGTTTCTTTATTTCGTTGTGCATAATTTAAAAAATCGTTATATCTTTTAATATATTTAATAAAATGATGCACTGTACACGGTAACCATTTTTCATTGCGCACTTGCTTTGACAAAGGTTGGTGATCGCTGTCATAGAGATATCACGGATGTCTGAGTGTGCTGCGTGGGAGGAGCAACGTCGCACTCTGGCTGCGGCGGTAGGGCAAGATCTGTCACTGCCGAGCGTGGTTGCGGCCATGCTCGGCAGTGAGGAAGTGTGGAACGCAATGGCCGCCTTCTGCGAGGAAGTCGTCTCGCAGAAGGAGGCGGCGGAGAGGGGTTGTGAGCAAGATCCTCAAAGTGACCCTCTCCGCCAACGGAGGACAGGCAGGAGGAGGCGGCAGTTTGATCGCCTCCTCCCACCATAGCTGGACCGGGGAGGATGGGTCGGGGGACCCATCTTTCCATTGCACAGGTCCGGCGGAAGGAGGAGACGGCCGGTGTGTACCCGGCTGTCCCCTAACAAGACGGGGCCCGGCGGCGGCGCTTTCGCTACTGGGCCAACCGCTGGGGCGGCACGATGAAGTCTATAGAGATCTCGTGCCGCCCCAACTATAGCGACAGACGTACACCGTGGGGTTTTAGTCCCTGCGACTCGGACATAACCCACCCTCTCCCCCGAGAGGGTGGTGTATCCATAAGGGATTTCCCCACGTTTTCTATATACATATTTTTTTTATGAAAATAAATCGGTCTGACTTTTTTTGACTATTATATGAGGCTAAAAGTTATATTAATATGTCGCAGCGACAGTGCAGGACTATTTGTGAATTATCGTGCTACGAGAGTGCTACGCGCGTTTTAAACGTTGCTACGAAATTAGTTATACTCGTAAATGAGTCGTTAATACAAATTAAAATTGAATTATTATACTGTTTAATATCGGTTGCTTTGCAAAGATTTAAAATATAAATAAAATGACACACTTTTACATAAATATTAAATAATAATATTTTACATCAAATAATCACTGTAACTATAATCTATATTCTTATATTATATGATATCGAAATATATAAAATATTACAAAAAAAAAAACGTTTCGAATTTTTTAATACATATAAAATAATTAAATTCATAAACTCATTTAACTACGTACTTACTTACTGTATAAAATACACAATTAAAAATCGATATATTTATTTTGAACATATATAACTTAGTTTATATCATAGCCACAGTGTAGCAAATATCACATTCTTTATGCATTTCGCAACGTATAATAATCCGTTCTTATAAACCGAGAACTGTGTGGTTATTTTATTGAAGATAATTTAAAATTTATTAGACTTATTTTATTTTGGATGCTTGAGCCAAAAATCATTGAGTATTTTTAACGTAATCGCTGTTTATAATATTATTATAAAACTGTGAAATGAATCCGCCCACTTTACGGTTCACGAGAACGAATTTCTTTTTCTGTAATCGAAAACAAACTTGTTGCTGGTCGATTCTCGAAAGATCAAGATGGCCGAGGTTTGTCAAAACTAATATTAACTAATTTTTAAATCATCTGTATTCAATTACAGTTTTAATGAATAATCTTTAGAGATTGCCATCTCTTGTAAGTTCGTATGATATGATAATATATTGTTCTCAACATGACGTTCGTGATATTGCAACTAAAGAAACTATAACAGGCAAATAAATAAAAACCAGCTGTTTGCTACCAGCATGTAGAAAATAGATTAGATGTCTGTAAAATTTCTTATGTACCACAGATTTATTTAGATATCACAAGTAAATTCGGCGCTAGTTTTTTTTATCTGTTTTGACAATATGGTTGCTATCTGTCAACGCGTCCATTTCGCGGATGATTATTAAATTGTCTTAAGAAAAATAATAATTTACCATGAGCCTTGAAGCGGCGAATAACTCAATAATAACAACCTCGGGTACGGGAATAAAATATACAGCAAATTAAAAACTCTAAAGAATTCCGTACTACCTTACCTTACTCATTACCTATTACGATTAAAGGCCACTGAAGTTTTAGTAAAGCCTTTATAATTGTTCATCAAGAATCTGTCAATGTGTCCTGGTAGATGTATATATATTGTATAGCAAATTATAACACCAACATTGAGCCAAGAAGTTACCACTACACACTATACAGATACATTTAATGATCTCGGCAATCGTTCTATTTAAAAAATTTAAAAAAATTCAAAATCTCATCGGCTGGTAGACGATGTGGCTTAAGCTTGTAAATACACACAGGATGTTAAATATTACATAAATCATATTAATATCACCAGCCCTATTGTAATATAACTTTGCGATGCGACAGAAACCTCCTGGAAATTTTTAACAAGCGACCATATTGTTAGAATGTTGAAATTATCGCGGAATGTGTTGATATTATTACTTATACGATAATGCACAAAAATAAACTCGAAAATAAGAAATGCTTCATTGTTGTTTCTTTATTTCGTTGTGCATAATTTAAAAAATCGTTATATCTTTTAATATATTTAATAAAATGATGCACTGTACACGGTAACCATTTTTCATTGCGCACTTGCTTTGACAAAGGTTGGTGATCGCTGTCATAGAGATATCACGGATTTAAAATAAGCGTAGCCAAAATCAAAGACTAGTATATTATATACCAAATATATTATTACCAAATAGTTGAACTTTTCAAAATTCTGCCCCAAATTGATTTAAGTTAACTGTTGAACAGTACATTTCTTTTAGAGGACTGATGATGAATATTTTGTGTATTCAAATCCAAAAGGCTAAAACAAAGTTTATATTAAGTACATATTTGTAGTTCGAAATATGTAAAGTTTAAACATCAAACCTATGTTGTCTGCACATAGACAATATAGACATCGATAATCGATAGAGTTGCTTAGTATAAGAAATAAAATAAGTCAAAACACGACGATTACGACTCGATTTATTATGACAAGAGTACCGTGTGCTCGAAATGTGTTAAACAAACATAATTAGTTTTATTAATATCAATATATTATAAATAAAATTTTCCATGTTCCTACGCTCGCGGTATCCGTCCTCCTAGTGTTACGACGCGCTCACCGCCGTGCGGTTCATTCTGGAATTCCGAGTTCCATATTCAAATAAGTGTCAAGTGTGAAGTGGTTTAGTGAAATTTAATTATCGAACACGGTTTGTGATTTCTTTTTAAATGGCGCCAGTATAACGGGTCTCGTTTTTTAACAGATTATATAAAAGTTATATTAATATGTCGCAGCGACAGTGCAGGACTATTTGTGAATTATCGTGCTACGAGAGTGCTACGCGCGTTTTAAACGTTGCTACGAAATTAGTTATACTCGTAAATGAGTCGTTAATACAAATTAAAATTGAATTATTATACTGTTTAATATCGGTTGCTTTGCAAAGATTTAAAATATAAATAAAATGAGACACTTTTACATAAATATTAAATAATAATATTTTACATCAAATAATCACTGTAACTATAATCTATATTCTTATATTATATGATATCGAAATATATAAAATATTACAAAAAAAAAAACGTTTCGAATTTTTTAATACATATAAAATAATTAAATTCATAAACTCATTTAACTACGTACTTACTTACTGTATAAAATACACAATTAAAAATCGATATATTTATTTTGAACATCTATAACTTAGTTTATATCATAGCCACAGTGTAGCAAATATCACATTCTTTATGCATTTCGCAACGTATAATAATCCGTTCTTATAAACCGAGAACTGTGTGGTTATTTTATTGAAGATAATTTAAAATTTATTAGACTTATTTTATTTTGGATGCTTGAGCCAAAAATCATTGAGTATTTTTAACGTAATCGCTGTTTATAATATTATTATAAAACTGTGAAATGAATCCGCCCACTTTACGGTTCACGAGAACGAATTTCTTTTTCTGTAATCGAAAACAAACTTGTTGCTGGTCGATTCTCGAAAGATCAAGATGGCCGAGGTTTGTCAAAACTAATATTAACTAATTTTTAAATCATCTGTATTCAATTACAGTTTTAATGAATAATCTTTAGAGATTGCCATCTCTTGTAAGTTCGTATGATATGATAATATATTGTTCTCAATTTGACGTTCGTGATATTGCAACTAAAGAAACTATAACAGGCAAATAAATAAAAACCAGCTGTTTGCTACCAGCAAGTAGAAAATAGATTAGATGTCTGTAAAATGTCTTATGTACCACAGATTTATTTAGATATCACAAGTAAATTCGGCGCTAGTTTTTTTTATCTGTTTTGACAATATGGTTGCTATCTGTCAACGCGTCCATTTCGCGGATGATTATTAAATTGTCTTAAGAAAAATAATAATTTACCATGAGCCTTGAAGCGGCGAATAACTCAATAATAACAACCTCGGGTACGGGAATAAAATATACAGCAAATTAAAAACTCTAAAGAATTCCGTACTACCTTACCTTACTCATTACCTATTACGATTAAAGGCCACTGAAGTTTTAGTAAAGCCTTTATAATTGTTCATCAAGAATCTGTCAATGTGTCCTGGTAGATGTATATATATTGTATAGCAAATTATAACACCAACATTGAGCCAAGAAGTTACCACTACACACTATACAGATACATTTAATGATCTCGGCAATCGTTCTATTTAAAAAATTTAAAAAAATTCAAAATCTCATCGGCTGGTAGACGATGTGGCTTAAGCTTGTAAATACACACAGGATGTTAAATATTACATAAATCATATTAATATCACCAGCCCTATTGTAATATAACTTTCATTATAGCTTGATTTAAAAAAATGATATTTAATAAAATGCTATTCACAAATTTACAGAATTATATTATTAATGGTGCAAATTCCATTTGGTACAAATATACTATTTCCTATATCTCTACATGTTCCAGAACGCGAATATATAACGAGATTATTAATACACAGCGGGATTTCTAATAAATTTATGAAAACCGTTGCAGAATCTAGCGACAGATGTAGCTAATTAACTCCTGTTAAATCATTAGAAATCACGCCTACGTAATAACGATGTAGAACTTATTAACGTACTAGAAGGGCCAGTTCAATTTTATAGTTGTCAGATTTTGTTCATGAATTTTCACACGTTTCGTGCAATGTGTACCACTGGTGACACACGTTAAACTTGATCTTTAAGCCACGTGTACCATGGGTGGAACACGATTTGATAACTATTGAAAATGAAAGAAATACTAATGTCATATTATGTATGATGTTGTAATGTAATACTGGATGATATGATGTAGTCAGGGGAAGCTGTGAAGGCCCGACAACAGTTCGAAAAAAAAGTATATACATATATTTTTTGTGGAAATATGAAATGGCCTAAAAGACACGTTAGGCAGAAATGGCTTGGCATGGAACATATTAAACTCTGTCACAACAAGTATTTTAATAATGGGCATATTTTGTGTAAAAATCAATAGGAAATGTATGTAAGTGCATTACTTCAAAACGCCTGCACTTATTGGTCTAATTCTTTTTGTTAGTGTCAAGACAATTGGTATGAAAATAAAGCTTGAAAAATGAATAGTGAAAAGTGCTAAGTTTGGATTAAAAAATGTCTATATAAAAAGTAAGTGAATGAGACAAAAGGCAAAGAGATTTTAAATTTTTTTGAGATATTGATGTTCAATTGCTCATTTGCTATTTTATATAATTACATAATCGTATTGTAAATAATATAATTTAATGATATAAAATAATAAAATAATAAATATTGTCAAAAGATTATTCTTATTGAAAATAACCCATTATTAAGAATACCGTTTGTTTCTTATATTAAGTTATCGTCATTCATGACTTCAGTGTTCTAATAAAATTTTGTATGAAATTGTTAAGGAGTTTTTGTGACTTCAGAATTGATTTTACTGCGAATCCACTTGTGCGCAGTAACCAAATGATATTACGTAGCAAACCGTCAATATTATAATATACTATACGATGCCGCATCGACCCCGCGTGCGCAGGTAGCTAAGTATCGAAAACGGTTGCATTGCGTGCACATTTCTACTGTCAGTGACATTTATTGCCCGACGACTCAGTATAAAACGCTTCGTCGACGGGCCCGGGGTACGTTATACCGCCTTTATATTAAAAAAAACTTTGACAAATTATACATCTGATACTTATGAATCACTTTATCTACTGGTGATTTAGTTAAAATATAACGATGATTGTCGGGTAAGTTTGAATAAGCAGATGACATATGAGAGCTATCTCAATATACGTTACATGAGATAACGGAAATAATCTATGACCATAGATCCCTGTCGTCGTCAATTGGACGCTCTGAATATAGTGTGTTCGGGCTTTCGCATTATATCGTCAAAAGTTTAACACCGAACAAAGTTACAGTATAATTATAGAAATCAAATAATCCATATTTATGAACAAACAAGTGAAAGCTACATGGCAGACTAAAATCTCGATTGTTAACTGTGGAATTTTGTAACAATAAATATATTCAAAAATACGGTTCTTGGCAATTTTTTTTATATCATAGGAGACAAACGAACAGGCGGGTCATCTGATGATAAGTGATTACCGCCGTCCATAGACACTAACAATACCAGGGGAGTCGCTAATGCGTTGCCAGCCTTTGTTTTGAGGAGGGGATGGGAAGTGAGTCTCCGACGCTCTCACTGACCGAACGAAAAGCATCAATGCAAGCACTGTTACTTCACTTCGGCTTTCAGTGAGAGGGTGGTACTACCCGGAGCGAGATGTAATGTAATAAATACTGTATGATATGATGTAGTCCGGGGTATGATGTAGTCTATATAAAAAGTAAGCGAATGAGACAAAAGGCAAAGAGATTTTACAATTTTTTGAGATATGGACGTTCAATTGCTCATTTACTATTTTATATAATTACATAATCGTATGGTAAATAATATAATTTAATGATATAATAAAATAATAAATATTTATTATTAGCGAATGAGACAAAAGGCAAAGAGATTTTACAATTTTTTGAGATATGGACGTTCAATTGCTCATTTACTATTTTATATAATTACATAATCGTATGGTAAATAATATAATTTAATGAGATAATAAAATAATAAATATTTATTATTATAACAATGTCAAATGATTATTATTAAAAATAATCCATTATTATGAATACCGTTTGTTTCTTATATTAAGTTATCGTCATTCATGACTTCAGTGTTCTAATAAAATTTTGTATGAAATTGTTAAGGAGTTTTTGTGACTTCAGAATTGATTTTATAGAAGGGCCAGTTCAATTTTATAGTTGTCAGATTTTGTTCATGAATTTTTACGCGTTCCGTGCAATGTGTACCACTGGTGACACACGTTAAACTTGATCTTTAAGCCACGTGTACCATGGGTGGAACACGATTTGATAACTATTGAAAATGAAAGAAATACTAATGTCATATTATGTATGATGTTGTAATGTAATACTGGATGATATGATGTAGTCAGGGGAAGCTGTGAAGGCCCGACAACAGTTCGAAAAAAAAGTATATACATATATTTTTTGTGGAAATATGAAATGGCCTAAAAGACACGTTAGGCAGAAATGGCTTGGCATGGAACATATTAAACTCTGTCACAACAAGTATTTTAATAATGGGCATATTTTGTGTAAAAATCAATAGGAAATGTATGTAAGTGCATTACTTCAAAACGCCTGCACTTATTGGTCTAATTCTTTTTGTTAGTGTCAAGACAATTGGTATGAAAATAAAGCTTGAAAAATGAATAGTGAAAAGTGCTAAGTTTGGATTAAAAAATGTCTATATAAAAAGTAAGTGAATGAGACAAAAGGCAAAGAGATTTTAAATTTTTTTGAGATATTGATGTTCAATTGCTCATTTGCTATTTTATATAATTACATAATCGTATTGTAAATAATATAATTTAATGATATAAAATAATAAAATAATAAATATTGTCAAAAGATTATTCTTATTGAAAATAACCCATTATTAAGAATACCGTTTGTTTCTTATATTAAGTTATCGTCATTCATGACTTCAGTGTTCTAATAAAATTTTGTATGTAATTGTTAAGGAGTTTTTGTGACTTCAGAATTGATTTTCCATGTTATTACTCCGAATCCACTTCTGCGTAGTAACCAATGATAATACGTAAAAAACCGTCAATATTATATATAATATACTATACGATGCCGCATCGACCCCGCGTGCGCAGGTAGCTAAGTATCGAAAACGGTTGCATTGCGTGCACATTCCTACTGTCAGTGACATTTATTGCTCGACGACTCAGTACAAAATGCGTCGTCGACGGGCCCGGGGTGCGTTATACCGCTTTGATAGTAAAAAAAACTTTGACAAATTATACATCTAAAACTCATGAATCCTCATTCCCATGAATCACTTTAGCTACTGGTGAAAACCGATCGAAAATCCGATCAGTAGTTTTTGAGCCTATCGCGAACAGACAGATGTGGCAGAGGACTTTGTTTTATAATGTGTTGTGATGAAATCAAATAATCCATATTTATGAACAAACAAGTGAAAGCTACATGGCAGACTAAAATCTCGATTGTTAACTGTGGAATTTTGTAACAATAAATATATTCAAAAATACGGTTCTTGGCAATTTTTTTTATATCATAGGAGACAAACGAACAGGCGGGTCATCTGATGATAAGTGATTACCGCCGTCCATAGACACTAACAATACCAGGGGAGTCGCTAATGCGTTGCCAGCCTTTGTTTTGAGGAGGGGATGGGAAGTGAGTCTCCGACGCTCTCACTGACCGAACGAAAAGCATCAATGCAAGCACTGTTACTTCACTTCGGCTTTCAGTGAGAGGGTGGTACTACCCGGAGCGAGCCAACCCATTCATGCTGAAACCAATAATGGTTTCAGCGTGGCTCTACCACCTATACTTCTCAACTTTTCTCTTATTTCTGCTATTTTCATACATTCTCTAATATTCTGATTTCTTGTCATAACCTTTCTAGGAAACCATTCATTCATTTAAACATTCGTATCTTTTATATAGTCTTGAGATACATTATTACTTGTATGATGACAAATTTTACTTCTTTTTATAGATTGCCCTTCTATGGAACTATAATTTTCTTTCTAATTTAATTCGCATTCCCCCTACGAGCATATTATTAGTAGAATGAGGTAAGTAAGATTTCCAGAGTTTTTCGTCTTATTGGCTTCAAATTTTACGTTTACCGTTCTTCAATTTTAATGGAAATACCACGTACCTTTGTGGAATATAATGCAATTTGAACTAGTTCAACGGAAATAGTAGTTTAGTTGAATTTTAAAATTTCAATTGTTTAGTAAATTTACGTTGTTACCGTAGGCGGTCATTTGGTTAAAATATAACGATGATTGTCGGGTAAGTTTGAATAAGCAGATGACATATGAGAGCTATCTCAATATACGTTACATGAGATAACGGAAATAATCTATGACCATAGATCCCTGTCGTCGTCAATTGGACGCTCTGAATATAGTGTGTTCGGGCTTTCGCATTATATCGTCAAAAGTTTAACACCGAACAAAGTTACAGTATAATTATACGAAAGTAAAGTTGGCATTCATGTAACCTTTAGTTGTCTCTATGGTATACCTCTATTATCTATACATATAATAAGCATGTCAATCTAAAGTGTCTCTGCGTTTTCGATATTCGTGAAAAAAATTGTTGTAGGTGTTTAGAAATCACTACATAGTGTAAATCAAAGCCGCTTTCTCTGTCCCTATATCCCTATGTATGCTTAAATCTTTAAAACTACGCAAACGGATTTTGTTGCGGTTTTTTTAAATAGATAGAGTGATTGAAGAGGAAGGTTTATCATTATATTAATACGTGAAGCCTAAACTTTGTATCCCTTTTTAACGGAATTGGGCGAACGGATGAACGTGAAATTTGGCATAGTTAAAGTTTATATGGAGGATAAGTGCTGAAAGCTATTTATTTTATATAAAATGCATTAGAAATACATTAAATTAATTAAAATATGCATTACTCACACGAATGCTTCAATTTTACACAACATGTATACACATGTAAATAAAAAAGACATTTTGACATCTGTCAATAAAGGACTTCAAAATAGGTTGTGAAGGAGGTTGCTATGCTCGACTGTGTATATTATTTTACTCTTACGTTCCAATTACCCCTTTTCATTCTACATTCAACAATGATATTAACCATAATAACATTCAAACTTAAAAAAATCAATGAGCTATGGTCGAATATCGACCAGTGGGCGCCCACTAGTATGTATAATAACATCCATTAAATAGTGGACAAAAACTGTGATTTTTGAGGTTTCTAATGTGATATCGTAGATAATTACATAACCGATTCGATGCAGACGAAGTTCCACGGGTCAGCTAGTAAGTTATAAAATACATTTCAATTAATTTTTAAAATGTCTGTCTGTTTGTATAAACACGCATCACTGCTAAAGTACTGGATTTACAATAAAACCAAGAAAATCATACATCATATCTTCGAGAGTAACTTAGTCTATGTTTCATTAATATCGGTCCACTCTATCAAAAGTTATTGTAATTTGATTGACGGCCCGAGTTAAGTACGAGAGAAAAGTCGAAATCGAAACTACTACATATTATAAATCTGAAGGATTTGTTTGGTTGAATGCGCTAATCTCAGGAAATACTAGTCCGATTTGAAAAATTCTTTCAGTCTTAGATAGCCCGTTTATCGGTGAAGGCTGTAGGCTTATATATCATCCCGCTAAAACTAATAGGTGCGGAGCACCAATAAAAAATATTTTAAAATCGGGTTTTGTTTCCTTTTGTAAGTTTCCGCTGTCTGTTATTGTTAGCTCAAAGTAACTATTACACGCGGACGAAGTCGCGGGCCGAAGCTAGTATAATATAATATCTTTTTATACCAAAATTTGTGTTCTGTGCAGCTACATTTAGAGTGGTTAGACAGTTTGGCGTGGACTGTAGACTCCTATTTAGCTGATAGTTTCAAATGGGTAATAAGTTGGCAGCACTCTCGTAGTCCATCTGTATTCTAGATTTAGAACTACCATATTTAGTCATATCAGTTGTGGATTACACAGAATTAGAATCCATAATGTTAACCTAATTGATGCGGTGACGGTAGGAAGGCGACTGACTAAATGTATCTTATATTGAACTGATATTATTTTCACGTATGATACCTTGATAATTATAAATAGTTCACATCTAGTTATGAATGATCTTTGTTCTGTATAACGTCAACTTTACATCATGACTCTGAGATATCTACTCATTCCGAATGGAGGCTACAACAACTAAAGTTAGAAAGGAAAACGAATTGTAGACTCTTTTCTTCTGTGAAGTCTATAATTAGAAGACGACTTTCAAATAATGCAGTTAGATATACTAATAATGGAGTCGTTACATTACAAAATAAGCTCAATCCAATATTAACTGTTCCTTATGTTCTAAGTTAATTATTAAGATCCACAAATCTTGTACGTGTAAAATAAGAATATCATTATAGGAATATATTACCATTATATCAATATTTCTGTTAGTGGTAGAGCCATGCTGAAGCTATTATTGGTTTCAGCACGAATGAGTCGGCTAGTCCAGGGTAGTACCACCCTCTCATAGAAAACCGACGTGAAGTAACAGTGCTTGCATTGTTGCGTTTCGTTCGGACAGTGAGAGTGCCGGAGGCCCACCTCCCCTCTTCTCTCCCCCGTCCCTCCCTTTCCCCTAAACACAGGCTGGCAACGCACTTTTGACTACCCTAGTGGATGACTATGGACGAAGGTGATCACTTAACATCAAGTGACCCATCTGCTCGTTCGCCTGGTATGACATTAAAAAAAAATATGAACGGCCAAATTTGGGCTTTGTTCTCGGTGTATAAGAAATGGATATCTTAAAAAAAATTAAACATGTTATATGAACGATTGAAATTGGATTTAATTCATTTTTAAATGTAACGACTCAATTACTTAGAAAACAGATTATTAACTTAGGAATACCTAATAGTAAATGCTAGCAAATAAACTACCGTTATAAAGCCGAACGCTTAGTGGAGAGATAAATAATATATAAGTTTAAATTCGGTAGTTAGAAACTTCACTAACGTCTCAGAAACGGATTGGATTTGATAGCTAAAAATAATTAGGTACGTGTAATAATTATTTTGATGTTGTAAAACTTAGTAATATCGATATATTAGAGTCGTCCCCGGGCAGAAATAATCGGGGCCGTATATCGCCGTTGGGGCGTGTCAAACATGAATGGCAGCCAAGAATCCGCGCCTCATAATAATTACACATCCGCTGAATATATATGACATCGCTGAATCGCGCAATATTGACTTGCCAGTCGCTCATTATGTTGTATTAAATTGACAGACTTTACAGTTTGTACAGTACAGTGTTGTCTCTTAATTGATTTTTTAAGAGACCAAAATCACCCGTGTAAGGGTTGCCGAATAACATTATAAGACTTGAGACACTCAAGCCAACCCTGCTGAAAAATTAACGAGGCAATGGCGAAAGCGGGGTGGTAGGGTTTTACAGCCTGACTGGGTCGTAACCACCATGCATATGGCGAAAAAGCCCGTCATAGTGATTCGCTTCTGCGGGTCGCGTTTCGGGATCAGCCTGTGCATATCCAGCTTTTTGCAAGCCGGCATGACAGCGGCGACCGGCGATGGATAGTGTGTCACTCGGTGGTTGCCGTTGTTTTTGGATTGTACTGTGCTTACTATCAGTCACAGTGAAGTCATTTAGCCGTTCTATAATTAAAAAAAAACATATATAATTTAGGCCATGAGAAGACCCTTATGAAAGTCGAAGCTACCACCAGCTAGGAAAAACAGCCCAGTCATCGAGAAAAACGGCAAGAAACTAGATCTGAATTATCTTTTGTTTTTTGTTTATTGATGGTAAGCACAGTACAATCCAAATACAATAGCGACCACCGAGTGACACAGTATCCGTCGCCGGTCGCCGCTGTCATGCCGGCCTGCGAAATGCTGGATATGCACAGGCTGATCCCGAAACGCGACCCCATCATACATATTTTTAGAAACATATATTTTAGATTTTTTAACCCACATTTTTTTTTTGTAGCACGGTAAAGTAACTTCACTATGCCTGATGATAAGCACAGTACAGTCCAAAAACAATAGCGACCACCGAGTGACACACTATCCATCGCTGGTCACCGCTGTCATGCCGGCCTACGAATAACTAGATATGCGCAGGCTGATCCCGAAACGCGACCAGCAGAAGCGAATCACTATGATGGGCTTTTTCGCCATATACATGGTGGTTGCGACCCAGTCAGGCTATAAAATCCTACCACCCCGCTTTCGCCATTGCCTTGTTCGTTATTCAGCAGGGTGCACCACGTGCAGGTGGGGTTGGCTTGGGTGTCTCAAGTCTTAGATGTTATTCGACACCCCTTACACCCCATTATCCTATAGCCAAGCGGTTCTGAAGTAATGCGTGTACATACATTCGGCAATTGGTTTTTATTTATATATGTAGATCTGATCTATCGGTCTTAGCGTGGTGATATATAACTTACAGCCTTCGCAGATAAATGAGCTATCTAACACTGAAATAATTGGATTATTAGTTCCTGAGATTACCACGTTCAAGCAAACAAACTCTTCAGCTTTATAATATTAAGTACAGATATAGAATACATGAATAAGGTTTTTATCCTATTCAGTTTACAATAATTCGCCACTAGGTGGCGCTTGACTAGTGTCACAGTGTCAATAAGTTAGTACTTATTGTCATTAAATATTATATTCTAAATGATCATGAACAAAGTCGCGAGTTGTAGTTAGTTATAGAATCACTAGTGAACTAGAAAAAAAACTGAAGATAAATAGTGTTTATTCAGAAAACTTGATACTTCTGTTATTGACCTAGTCTCAAAGCACTCAAGAACTCATTTATCACCTAGATATTTAAAAGCTATGCGGCACAAGCGTCGCTGAGATTAAAGGGGATTTTTCTAAGATTTACTATTACCGAAATTTCAAAAAGAATAACCTATAAATTACGAGGGGAATTCTCTTTTTACATTCTCAAGACATCTGCACAATTTTTTTCCACAGTATTCTAAAGAGTACAGACACGTTAGATGTACATTGTTATTATATACATAGATACCTCATAGATCTAGATCATATATAGATCGAATCTGTGTAACTAAGATAAGACATTTTTAAAGTATAGTGGACAAAGAAATATTTATTTTAAAGACAAAACAGCGTAGTGTCTTCTCCTTATCAAAAGTTTGCCTGTGAAAAATGTAACAAACAGAAGTACCGTTCGCGTTAATTCTATTCAGAGTGGATTGTAAAATATCCTATGTAACCGCTCGGGTCTTCGGTCTGTACTGATATGAGTGAATACGTATAAATAATCAAGATAATTTGCTCCAGTTTCCAAAATAAAGTGGCTGGAGACTTGTTGCGCGCTTACAGCATTTACACGTTCAATATATTATCTCGATGTACGTGCATGTTGATTAATATGTTACAATCTCTTTCTTTAAGAATTTGAAACGTTCAATGCGTATTTTCTTTCCATTTTTTATGTCTGATTCTGTTTGCGAAGCACATATTTTATGGCAAATAGCAGTTATCTTAGTAAATTAATAAAAGAAATATTCGAAATGTAAATACGTATTTAAAATCAATAAATGTAAAAAAAACTGGAGCCAGTCATAAGGACTGTCGACAGAAGTGAAAACTCAAAACACTGGAATGACTATTTTTATTTTTTAGTCAATTATAATTCGAATTATTTAAATTTATATATATATATATTGAAATTATTACCATTAATCTGGTTTAATTATCTGCTGAAAAAGCTCAATACAAATTATTAATGTTACGTATACACAGGCCCCTACAAACGAAGCGTCGCTAGTCTGGCGCAAGCGCAATACGTCAGTCACGTCATAAGTTTTTCCCCTACCAAAAATCGCTCAACGTGGCTAAAGAAGTTTCCACTTCAGAACTCACTTATCTTGTTAAAATTACAGTATATAAGCTCGATGTCAAAATTGGCAAGTCAGGTTATATTAAAAATGAGTTAAGGAAACAAAACAGTTTTTTGTTTTTTTCTCATTAAAGCAATTTGCATACAATTTTTAATTTTCAAACTACAATTCGTGTCGCATTTTAAAATATCGTTTAGCATTATCAAGAGGATAAACAAAAACTCTCTAGCAGAAGTTATTATTATATACCCCATTCTACACAAATATAATTAAATTGAATCTAATTTAATGAACTCTTCATATGTTAAAATCTACCGAGTCTCTTATACTACAGAGAATTCCATACATATAAGCATACATAAACCCATACTCGAATATATTCGAAAAATATTACGCTACATATGCGCGATTGAATAAAAATATCATCCCCGTAAAAACGTACCCGTTTTTTTTTCGAACTGACTATGCTATTGACCTTTAAGTATAATAGTAGTAATTAACAGCTTCACCGGACTACTAACCTATCCGTTCTGAAGTATAAATCTATACTAATATTATAAAGCTGGAGGTAGTCCGGTGAAGCTGTGAAGACCCAAGACTCAAAGCAATGGTATAACTGTGTTACCTCTTCAACTTTTAATGAATTATTGAAATTTTATATCGAAATTATAAACTATAGTCTGGATTTCACATCTATTGGCACTCCGAACAATCTTTATATATAAATTTCTTCTGTACGTGTATGTCACTGAACTCCTCCTAAACGTCTGGACCGATTTTGATGAAATTTTGTGTGCGTGTTTCAGTGGATCCGAGTTTAGATTCACAATTGGACCCGGTAGGTGGCGCTGTGGTTGAATTTTAGTTTTTTTTATTATCAAGGACAACGTCCGTCCAGCCCGCTAGTAATAATATAAATTTTTATACAGTGTATTAATTAATGAAATGACAGATGGCCTGACGAATTTCAATACAAAACATTAATATTAGACTTACCCAGGCCACTATACTAAGCGTCGCTAGTCTGACGTGACATCATAACTTTATCTCCTGGTAAAAATACCGCTCAACGCGCCTAAAGAAGATTTCACAGAATCGACAGAATTCATTAGAAAAATTGAAATAAATATCATCTGTTATTATTATGTACAAATTGTTTTGTCTAACGATTAATAACAAGTGTGAGTAAATGTATTTATTCCATTTATTCTAAAATAATAATAAATTTCAGTATACTGGATTAAAATGACTTTAGAATAAGTAGTTCTAAGTCAGGTATATTATTTTTTTTTGTATCATAGTTGACATACGAGCAGGTGGGTCACCTGATGTTAAGTGATCACCACCGTCCGTAGACACTTGCAACACCAGAGTACTCGCAAGTGCATTGCCAGCGTGTGTTTGGGAGAAGGGGGAGTGGGGAAGTGGGAAGGGGAGTTGGGTATCCGGCGCTCTCACTGACCGAACGAAACGCAACAATGCAAGCACTATTACTTCCCGTCGGTTTTCTGTGAGAGGGTAGTAGTCCCCCGGACGAGCCGACCCATTCATGCTGAAACCAGTAATAGTTCCAGCGTGGCTCTACCGCCATTAATTATGATTAATTTTGGTTTCTGTTTTGTTTTTATTATTATTATTTACCTTTATAACCAAAATGGTTTTAAGATTTAATGATTTTAAGTAAAAGTTAACTTGCCAAATCTAACATTACTACTCAACCCCTATATTAAATGATGATATGAAACCTATATGATCGTTTGAAACTATCTATTTCCCAGTAAAAGCCTTATTAGAATCGGTTCAACCATTGCTAAGGTTTATTTTTATAAACAGACACTCCTTTTTTTATATCATAGGAGGCAAACGAACGGGTGGATCACCTGATGTTAAGTGATCACCGCCATCCATACGCCAGGGGAGTCGCAAGTGTGTTGTCAGCCTGTGTTTGGGGGAAGGGGGTGACCGAACGAAACCCAACAATGCAGGCACTTACTTCTCGTCGATGTTGCTATGTATCGGGTGAGTCGACCTATTCATGCTGAAACTAGTAATGGCTTTGGCGTGGCTCTAACAACTACTTTATTTATTTGTTTATAAAAATTACATAATTATATGGACGGACATATTAAAACTAATTTTGTGCATAGATTCTCATACTTTAAATAGTATAAATTATAGCAAAATAAATTATATATCGTTAACTGTTTCCATGGGAAAATCTATATTTAACTGGCTTTTTTTTCCAAGCGGCTACACTCGTGTTAATGTAGATTTATC
Organism: Antheraea pernyi; assembly: GCA_015888305.1. Lineage (NCBI taxonomy): Eukaryota > Metazoa > Arthropoda > Insecta > Lepidoptera > Saturniidae > Antheraea > Antheraea pernyi. Next base: position 68,622 of record MU160189.1, read on the forward strand.
TTATCTCTCACAAACAGCATTGTTTTTCTGGGTAAAAGTTATTTATGTCCTTCTATGTAACCATGGTGACGTGTATTCAAAATTTAATTATGATCGTTTTAGTAGTTAGGGCGTGAAAGCGTAACAAGCAAACAAACAAACTCACAGTTTCATTCATTTCAAAATGAGTCGTTTTAGTTTGAAATTTTGGGGTGTAAGGGGTGTCGAATAACATTTAAGACTTGAGACACCCAAGCCAACTTCACCTGCACGTGGTGCACCCTGCTGAATAGCGAACGAGGCAATGGCGAAAGTGGGGTGGTAGGGTTTTACAGCCTGACTGGGTTGCAACCACCATGTATATGGTGAAAAAGCCCGTTTAACACATTAGTACATTGCTTTCACGCAAAGCCAGGGTAGGTGGCTAGTTGTTATTAAAAATCATTTTAATTTTTTATAGATAATATAGGTTAAAGTTGTTATGATTTTTGATGTGAAATCTTCTTGAGCCGCGTTGTACAATTTTTTGTAAGGGACAAACTTATGGGCTCGCGTCACCGAGGATCTCGACATGTTCGTAATGTATTGCGCTTACGTTGGACTAACGAGGCGTAGTTTAGCGGCCTGTCTACATGGAATATTGATATTTTGTAGTGAGCCTATTCAGTCCATCCTATGTTTGTTAATTACAAAACTGTATAAAAATGTATACAATTACTGCTCCAAGAGTGGATATATGTGAAAAGAAGGCTAATGGTATTAATTTCAATTTAGAAAATTATGAAATTTCAATAATACAGACTACAATTAAAATAACGATTCAAAAGAGAACACAGTTATTCAATTGTTTTGAGTTTTCACTTTTGTCGATAGTCCTTATGAATGTCTCGACTTTGCTGATATTATTAAGAAATTTATATTTACAAATAAAGTCAACGTGCCGTATCTAGCATTTACTAACTCTACGGTTAAACCCGGTGATATTTTTGACGCGTAAACACCAACCGCGAAAATTAGAACTGTGGTTCAAGTAACTGCTATGAGACGTTATGTATACATCAGTCTGTGTAACATGACTAGAAAATGACGTATCAGATTACGCCATTATTGATTTTATTTATTTATCGCTCTATCAAATCCCTACACAGTGATATTTTACACTTTTTTTTATCTATATATACCTCACATGCATGCAGTTTGACTGGTCTTATAATCGTTTTATACACCTTCTCTTTGAATTTCCAGGCTATTCGTGGATCGCAAGATACCCTAAACATCTTTCGTCATTTCGTGCTTCTTGCATTTTTCCTATTCCTTCCGTAATTGTCTACGCTGCCGTAATTTTGAATCGATGAATTAAGGTACAGAAATGGACTTAAAATATGTTTCCAATAAGAAGAATTTGTCAAGCCGGTTTTTAAACTACGATGGCCTGAGCAAGAAACATTGCATGTATCATGATGTGTGTCGACACGGAGGAAGTAAAACTTCTTAGGCTTATAAATGTATTAAATTATATACCTATATATGAGAATGCTCTATATAAAATATGAGAAACTATATGAAGTCGCGTAATATATATACTTAAATATATACATTTACTCATTTTGCTTTTATAGTCCGGTGAAACTGTAAACAGTGAAAAGGCCTGTCAGGTCAACAGCGGAGTCCGTTCGAAATAAAAAAAAGTCATTTTGGTATAATACCAGACCCAGACAAACACTTACACATAGAAACAAATACATACTTACCTTACGTTTAATGCGTAACGCGTAACGAAAATTTTCCCTACCATATCATAAGAACTTCCACTTCAAAAACCTCCTCCTATTTCGGTTTATAATTAAATCTATTTGTAACATATCCAGTGTTTTCTTAACCCACTTATCTTCTAATAGTATTTGACAGATAACTACAATAAATAAATAAATCAAACCTTCGAGCCTACTACACGGATGTAGATGTTTATTAAAAATTTTCAAACAGTTAATGTATGTTCGTAGTCATGTTATCATTTTGAAATAATATTTTAACTCGCGATTTTGTTTATGATACATATCTCTCACCACTTTAGACGAGGAATCTACGTTCATTTCAGAATTTACTGCGCAACGAGATCAAAAGCGAAATCGTATGAAAATAACGACATTCGCGCGATGATATGTCGAGTGATCTACGAATAAACTGAATATCGGACACTGAGAGTCCTTGTATTTATTAATTATGTATGACTAGCTTTTGCTCGCTGCTTCACTCGCATTAATATAGTGAATCCGCGAGGAAGAACTGTTTTTAAACACGTAAAAAACAGTTGAGGCAGTCGTAAATACTGCCGGCAGAAGTAAGACTCAAAACAATGGTATAACTGTGTTCCCTCTTCAACTTTTAATAAATTATTTAAATTTTATATCGAAATTATAAACCATAGTCTGGTTTTCACATCTATTGACACTCCGAACAATCATTATATATAAATTTCTTCTGTACGTGTATATCACTGAACTCCTCCTAAACGGCTGGCCCGATTGTGATGAAATTTTGTGTGCGTGTTTCAGTGGATCCGAGTTTAGATTCACAATTGGACCCGGTAGGTGGCGCTGTGGTTGAATTTTAGTTTTTTTTATTATCAAGGACAACGTCCGTCCAGCCCGCTAGTAATAATATAAATTTTTATACAGTGTATTAATTAATGAAATGACAGATGGCCTGACGAATTTCAATACAAAACATTAATATTAGACTTACCCAGGCCACTATACTAAGCGTCGCTAGTCTGACGTGACATCATAACTTTATCTCCTGGTAAAAATACCGCTCAACGCGCCAAAAGAAGATTTCACAGAATCGACAGAATTCATTAGAAAAATTGAAATAAATATCATCTGTTATTATTATGTACAAATTGTTTTGTCTAACGATTAATAACAAGTGTGAGTTTTGGCTCCTTTGCCAAGAATCAAAGAATAATTTTAAGAAAATAAAAACTCGACAGTTGATTTCCGTCGGCATTTTTAATAATTATAAATTTAACTAATCTCATGGTTAGTTTTGCGGTTACCGTTTTGCTAGTTCATAGTCTATATTGAAGACTGAGGCTCAGTCTGCGATTACAAGACGCATAATTTTGTAGGTGGTAGAGCTACGCTGAAGCTATTACTGATTTCAGCATGAATGGGTCGATTCACTCGGAGTACTACCACCCGACCCACAAAAACACCGACGTGAAGTAACAGTCCTTGCATTGTTGCGTTTCGTTCGGTCAGTGAGAGCGACGGAGCCCCACCTCCCCTCCCTCTCTCCCCTCTCCTGCGCACTCCTCCAAACACAGGCTGGCAACGTAGTTGCGACTCCCCTGGCGTTGCTAATGTCTGTGGACGGTAGTGCTCACATAACGTCAGGTGACCCGTCTGTTCGTTCGCTTCCCATGAGAAAAAAAACCTCTCCTGCGCACTCCTCCAAACACAGGCTGGCAACGTAGTTGCGACTCCCCTGGCGTTGCTAATGTCTGTGGACGGTAGTGCTCACATAACGTCAGGTGACCCGTCTGTTCGTTCGCTTCCCATGAGAAAAAAAAAGAGAAAGCTTTTGGACCACTCTGGATATTGATCCGCAGAACACAAATTTACGTATCAATACGCATTATATTGCGTAGCATCGAGACCATTTAAAGATAAATAGATACCAATTGTAAATTCCTGTAATATTGTAAATTTAAAGATGTTTGGTGTAAGTAGAATAGACGAGATTAAGAATAAGTATGCAAGAGGAAGTTGGAAATCTATATAAAATATGAGAAACTATATGAAGTCGCGTAATATATATACTTAAATATATACATTTACTCATTTTGCTTTTATAGTCCGGTGAAACTGTAAACAGTGAAAAGGCCTGTCAGGTCAACAGCGGAGTCCGTTCGAAATAAAAAAAAGTCATTTTGGTATAATACCAGACCCAGACAAACACTTACACATAGAAACAAATACATACTTACCTTACGTTTAATGCGTAACGCGTAACGAAAATTTTCCCTACCATATCATAAGAACTTCCACTTCAAAAACCTCCTCCTATTTCGGTTTATAATTAAATCTATTTGTAACATATCCAGTGTTTTCTTAACCCACTTATCTTCTAATAGTATTTGACAGATAACTACAATAAATAAATAAATCAAACCTTCGAGCCTACTACACGGATGTAGATGTTTATTAAAAATTTTCAAACAGTTAATGTATGTTCGTAGTCATGTTATCATTTTGAAATAATATTTTAACTCGCGATTTTGTTTATGATACATATCTCTCACCACTTTAGACGAGGAATCTACGTTCATTTCAGAATTTACTGCGCAACGAGATCAAAAGCGAAATCGTATGAAAATAACGACATTCGCGCGATGATATGTCGAGTGATCTACGAATAAACTGAATATCGGACACTGAGAGTCCTTGTATTTATTAATTATGTATGACTAGCTTTTGCTCGCTGCTTCACTCGCATTAATATAGTGAATCCGCGAGGAAGAACTGTTTTTAAACACGTAAAAAACAGTTGAGGCAGTCGTAAATACTGCCGGCAGAAGTAAGACTCAAAACAATGGTATAACTGTGTTCCCTCTTCAACTTTTAATAAATTATTTAAATTTTATATCGAAATTATAAACCATAGTCTGGTTTTCACATCTATTGACACTCCGAACAATCATTATATATAAATTTCTTCTGTACGTGTATATCACTGAACTCCTCCTAAACGGCTGGCCCGATTGTGATGAAATTTTGTGTGCGTGTTTCAGTGGATCCGAGTTTAGATTCACAATTGGACCCGGTAGGTGGCGCTGTGGTTGAATTTAAGTTTTTTTCTTTATTATCAAGGACAACGTCCGTCCAGCCCGCTAGTAATAATATACATTTTTATACAGTGTAAGAATTAATGAAATATATGATGGGCTTCCGAATTTCAATACAAAACTTTAATATTAGAATCACCCCGGCCACTGTACTAAGCGTCGCTAGTCTGACGTAAACCGTGCAAGCGCAATACGCTCGGGAGCGCTTTACTGGCATGTCATGACGTGCCATCATAACTTTATCTCCTGGTAGAAATGCCGGTCATCGCGCCTAAAGAAGTTTTCACAGAATCGACTAAATTGAAATAAATATCATCTGTTATTATTATGTACAAATTGTTTTGTCTAACGATTAATAACAAGTGTGAGTTTTGGCTCCTTTGCCAAGAATCAAAGAATAATTTTAAGAAAATAAAAACTCGACAGTTGATTTCCGTCGGCATTTTTAATAATTATAAATTTAACTAATCTCATGGTTAGTTTTGCGGTTACCGTTTTGCTAGTTCATAGTCTATATTGAAGACTGAGGCTCAGTCTGCGTTCTCAGTCGCACTCAGTTGCGCTGAAGCTATTACTGATTTCAGCATGTCGGCTAGCCCGGGGTGCTAACACCCGAACCACAAAAACATCGACGTGAAGTAACAGTCCTTGCATTGTTGCGTTTCGTTCGGTCAGTGAGAGCGACGGAGACCACCTCCCCTCCCTCTCTCCCCCCTCCTGCGCACTCCTCCAAACACAGGCTGGCAACGTAGTTGCGACTCCCCTGGCGTTGCTAATGTCTATGGACGGTAGTGATCACATAGCATTAGGTGACCTGTCTGTTCGTTTGTCTCCCATGAGATTAAAAAAAAAAAAAAAAACTTGGACCGCTCTGGATATTGATGTGCAGAAAACAAATTTAGTTATTAATATGTATTATGTTATATGAATAAAAAATATGAGAAACTATATGAAGTCGCGTAATATATATACTTAAATATATACATTTACTCATTTTGCTTTTATAGTCCGGTGAAACTGTAAACAGTGAAAAGGCCTGTCAGGTCAACAGCGGAGTCCGTTCGAAATAAAAAAAAGTCATTTTGGTATAATACCAGACCCAGACAAACACTTACACATAGAAACAAATACATACTTACCTTACGTTTAATGCGTAACGCGTAACGAAAATTTTCCCTACCATATCATAAGAACTTCCACTTCAAAAACCTCCTCCTATTTCGGTTTATAATTAAATCTATTTGTAACATATCCAGTGTTTTCTTAACCCACTTATCTTCTAATAGTATTTGACAGATAACTACAATAAATAAATAAATCAAACCTTCGAGCCTACTACACGGATGTAGATGTTTATTAAAAATTTTCAAACAGTTAATGTATGTTCGTAGTCATGTTATCATTTTGAAATAATATTTTAACTCGCGATTTTGTTTATGATACATATCTCTCACCACTTTAGACGAGGAATCTACGTTCATTTCAGAATTTACTGCGCAACGAGATCAAAAGCGAAATCGTATGAAAATAACGACATTCGCGCGATGATATGTCGAGTGATCTACGAATAAACTGAATATCGGACACTGAGAGTCCTTGTATTTATTAATTATGTATGACTAGCTTTTGCTCGCTGCTTCACTCGCATTAATATAGTGAATCCGCGAGGAAGAACTGTTTTTAAACACGTAAAAAACAGTTGAGGCAGTCGTAAATACTGCCGGCAGAAGTAAGACTCAAAACAATGGTATAACTGTGTTCCCTCTTCAACTTTTAATAAATTATTTAAATTTTATATCGAAATTATAAACCATAGTCTGGTTTTCACATCTATTGACACTCCGAACAATCATTATATATAAATTTCTTCTGTACGTGTATATCACTGAACTCCTCCTAAACGGCTGGCCCGATTGTGATGAAATTTTGTGTGCGTGTTTCAGTGGATCCGAGTTTAGATTCACAATTGGACCCGGTAGGTGGCGCTGTGGTTGAATTTAAGTTTTTTTCTTTATTATCAAGGACAACGTCCGTCCAGCCCGCTAGTAATAATATACATTTTTATACAGTGTAAGAATTAATGAAATATATGATGGGCTTCCGAATTTCAATACAAAACTTTAATATTAGAATCACCCCGGCCACTGTACTAAGCGTCGCTAGTCTGACGTAAACCGTGCAAGCGCAATACGCTCGGGAGCGCTTTACTGGCATGTCATGACGTGCCATCATAACTTTATCTCCTGGTAGAAATGCCGGTCATCGCGCCTAAAGAAGTTTTCACAGAATCGACTGAATTCATTAGAGAAATCGAAACAAATATTATCAGTTATTATTATGTACAAATTGTTTTGTCTAACGATTAATAACAAGTGTGAGTTTTGGCTCCTTTGCCAAGAATCAAAGAATAATTTTAAGAAAATAAAAACTCGACAGTTGATTTCCGTCGGCATTTTTAATAATTATAAATTTAACTAATCTCATGGTTAGTTTTGCGGTTACCGTTTTGCTAGTTCATAGTCTATATTGAAGACTGAGGCTCAGTCTGCGTTCTCAGTCGCACTCAGTTGCGCTGAAGCTATTACTGATTTCAGCATGTCGGCTAGCCCGGGGTGCTAACACCCGAACCACAAAAACATCGACGTGAAGTAACAGTCCTTGCATTGTTGCGTTTCGTTCGGTCAGTGAGAGCGACGGAGACCACCTCCCCTCCCTCTCTCCCCCCTCCTGCGCACTCCTCCAAACACAGGCTGGCAACGTAGTTGCGACTCCCCTGGCGTTGCTAATGTCTATGGACGGTAGTGATCACATAGCATTAGGTGACCTGTCTGTTCGTTTGTCTCCCATGAGATTAAAAAAAAAAAAAAAAACTTGGACCGCTCTGGATATTGATGTGCAGAAAACAAATTTAGTTATTAATATGTATTATGTTATATGAATAACATCGATACCATTTAAAGATAAATAAATACCAATTGTAGATTCCCGTAATATTGTAAATTTAAAGATGTGTTGTTTAACTAGAATAGATGAGAGTAAGAATAAGTATGCAAGAGGAAGTTGGAAAATAGCACCAGTGACAGAGAAGTTGAGGAGTAATCCTTCGAAACTCAAGGAGAAGGTCCATAAAACTATAATACGACCAGTCCTGTTATATGGGTCCCAGTGCTGGGCTACGAAAGAGACTGGTAAGAAAATATTACATGTGGCAGAGATGCGATTATTAAGATGGATGTGTGGTGTAACTAGAGAGGATAAATTTAAGAATGAGTATGCCAGAGGAAGTTTGAAAATAGCACCAGTGGTATAGAAGTTTAGGAGTAATGCCTTTGAAACTCAAGGGTAATGTCTATAAAACTATAATACGACCAGTCCTGTTATATGGGTCCCAGTGCTGGGCTACGAAAGAGACAGGTAAGAAAAAATTACATGTGGCAGAGATGCGAAAAATAATATTTTAACTCGCGATTTTGTTTATGATACATATCTCTCACCACTTTAGACGAGGAATCTACGTTCATTTCAGAATTTACTGCGCAACGAGATCAAAAGCGAAATCGTATGAAAATAACGACATTCGCGCGATGATATGTCGAGTGATCTACGAATAAACTGAATATCGGACACTGAGAGTCCTTGTATTTATTAATTATGTATGACTAGCTTTTGCTCGCTGCTTCACTCGCATTAATATAGTGAATCCGCGAGGAAGAACTGTTTTTAAACACGTAAAAAACAGTTGAGGCAGTCGTAAATACTGCCGGCAGAAGTAAGACTCAAAACAATGGTATAACTGTGTTCCCTCTTCAACTTTTAATAAATTATTTAAATTTTATATCGAAATTATAAACCATAGTCTGGTTTTCACATCTATTGACACTCCGAACAATCATTATATATAAATTTCTTCTGTACGTGTATATCACTGAACTCCTCCTAAACGGCTGGCCCGATTGTGATGAAATTTTGTGTGCGTGTTTCAGTGGATCCGAGTTTAGATTCACAATTGGACCCGGTAGGTGGCGCTGTGGTTGAATTTAAGTTTTTTTCTTTATTATCAAGGACAACGTCCGTCCAGCCCGCTAGTAATAATATACATTTTTATACAGTGTAAGAATTAATGAAATATATGATGGGCTTCCGAATTTCAATACAAAACTTTAATATTAGAATCACCCCGGCCACTGTACTAAGCGTCGCTAGTCTGACGTAAACCGTGCAAGCGCAATACGCTCGGGAGCGCTTTACTGGCATGTCATGACGTGCCATCATAACTTTATCTCCTGGTAGAAATGCCGGTCATCGCGCCTAAAGAAGTTTTCACAGAATCGACTGAATTCATTAGAGAAATCGAAACAAATATTATCAGTTATTATTATGTACAAATTGTTTTGTCTAACGATTAATAACAAGTGTGAGTTTTGGCTCCTTTGCCAAGAATCAAAGAATAATTTTAAGAAAATAAAAACTCGACAGTTGATTTCCGTCGGCATTTTTAATAATTATAAATTTAACTAATCTCATGGTTAGTTTTGCGGTTACCGTTTTGCTAGTTCATAGTCTATATTGAAGACTGAGGCTCAGTCTGCGTTCTCAGTCGCACTCAGTTGCGCTGAAGCTATTACTGATTTCAGCATGTCGGCTAGCCCGGGGTGCTAACACCCGAACCACAAAAACATCGACGTGAAGTAACAGTCCTTGCATTGTTGCGTTTCGTTCGGTCAGTGAGAGCGACGGAGACCACCTCCCCTCCCTCTCTCCCCCCTCCTGCGCACTCCTCCAAACACAGGCTGGCAACGTAGTTGCGACTCCCCTGGCGTTGCTAATGTCTATGGACGGTAGTGATCACATAGCATTAGGTGACCTGTCTGTTCGTTTGTCTCCCATGAGATTAAAAAAAAAAAAAAAAACTTGGACCGCTCTGGATATTGATGTGCAGAAAACAAATTTAGTTATTAATATGTATTATGTTATATGAATAACATCGATACCATTTAAAGATAAATAAATACCAATTGTAGATTCCCGTAATATTGTAAATTTAAAGATGTGTTGTTTAACTAGAATAGATGAGAGTAAGAATAAGTATGCAAGAGGAAGTTGGAAAATAGCACCAGTGACAGAGAAGTTGAGGAGTAATCCTTCGAAACTCAAGGAGAAGGTCCATAAAACTATAATACGACCAGTCCTGTTATATGGATCCCAGTGCTAGGCCACGAAAGAGACTGGTAAGAAAAAATTACATGTGGTAGAGATGCGAATATTAAGATGGATGTATGGTGTTACTAGAATGGATAAAATTAAGAATGAGTATGCCAGAGGAAGTTTGAAAAGAGCACCGGTGATATAGAAGTTTAGGAGTAATGCCTTTGAAACTCAAGGGGAATGTCTATAAAACTATAATAGGACCAGTTCTGTTATATGGATCTCAGTGCTGGGCTACGAAAGAGACGGGTAAGAAAAGATTACATGTGGCAGAGATGCAAATGTTAAAATAGATGTGTGGTGTAACTAGAATGGATAAGATTAAGAATGAGGATATCAGAGAAGTTTGAAAATAGCAACGGTGACAGAGAAGTTGAGGAGTAATAGGTTAGCATGGTCCGGGCATATTATGAGAAGATATGAAAGTCATGTAACTAGAAAAGTTTTGAGTATGAAGGTGGAGGGATATAGAAGTGAAGGAAGACCGAATAAGCTATGGATGCATTGAGTGAAAAATGATGTGTCTTTTTAATGATATGAACACTGAGATGACATCCAACAGGGGAGAGTGGAAGGGGAAAACATATCGTGCCGATTCTACTTAAGTGGGAAAGGGTAAGTAGAAGAAGAAGTCATCAATTATATAGTTACGGGGTGAAAGTGTAACAAACAGAATCACATTCCCATTTATAATATTAGTAAGGATTGTGAAAAAACACACGACATATATTATTCATTGCTATATTTGTTTCTAGAAAAACAAACTGTTATTTATACTGCAACGAGGCACAAGTATTTAGAACACGCTTCAAGACTGTCGAATAAATTGTTCTTAACCGTGGTAACAAATTGTTTGACATTTGCAATTTACACGTGTTTCTTTTTATTATTTCAATTTATTTATATAGAGCGACAGTTGAGTGTAAACGCATTCAAAACATACGGTTTCCTTAAAGTGGAGATTCCTTAATGCGTATGATATATAAAACTGGAGTAAAAGATAAAAAAATGTTTTATCTGTATATTATTTTATTTTTAGCGTCCAATCTTCTACATTATTACTGCCATTATCGAATAGCTAATAATACGCGGGCAGATTTAATTAGTAGATAGAGTGATTCCCGAGGAAGGTATAATATATAATTTATCAAGATTTTTTATAAATTAATTGAAATATAACGATAATTGTTGGAAGTGTCACAAAAAGTCAAGCCACCTCGGAGCTTTCGTTGAAAGCGCTGCCTAATCCATTTGAGATATAACAAAGCAGACGAAGTCGCGGGAATCAGCTAGTCAATAATATAATTGACATCCGCAGTAATGACATACAGTAATAAATATGTCAAATAAATCAATACAACGTAAACGTAATAATGTGTTTGTTTGTACAGGCGTCGATCCAGATGAATAATATTTCCGTTTGGGGCAAACTAGTGTTTCGCAGCGGCGTTGCCCGTGATTTTATTATGAGTTTTAATTAATTTCGAATTATCTAATGTATCTATTGGAACTACAATTGACAGGAAACAGAATCATATTAATATCTCTGTGGTAATCATGACACAGTATACTTGTTTTTTTGACATTGGCGAAATTGCCTACAAAGATAGATTTCATACCGAAAAAAGGCCTTAATTGTTATGTCACGATTTTCAATTTTTCATAGCAACTAGTTTTTAATAATATCACTACATATTAGTTCACAATAAACTCGATTTTCATTTTGCATTCATCAGGAGATAAAGTGATTCATGAGGAAGGTTTCGGTATTTATATAGGTAATTTGTCAAGATTTTTTAATGTGAAACGTCTATAGGCGAGGTCAAACCTGATTATTGATGTGGCGAGACGTGGCGATGCGATGCCATGCGCAAGCGACTGTGCGCAATCTCTCTTGCCGCCTATACCTATCGAATCTATAGTGTATACAGTGTTGTTTATTACGGTACACATGTGTTTCACATCAGCCAGGCGTCCCGTCACGGCTCAATTTTTTTATTATCAGAACGGGATAGCGTCCGCAGAGCCCGCTAGTGCCTAATAAATTAATTGGTGCCAGCGAATTTGCTCTGCAAAATATAAATTTGTTATGTCAAAAGAAATACATTTTTATTTGATTGAAGAAGGCGTTATGCCGTTTGTGGATATCCATAATTAATATTATAGGTGAAGCAGCGAAACACGTGTAATCGATTGTCGTGATTACACGTCTATCTGTAACATATTTTAATTAAGTTATCGGTAATAATTATATTCATATTAATTATATGTTGTATAATATATATATGAACTAGCAGAACCGGCAGATACTGTCCCTGATTAAAAATTATATACTAAAACGTTCCTCAGAAATCACTTTATCCACTGGTGAAAACCGCATAAAAATCCGTTCAGTCGTTTTTGAGTTTATCGCAAACAGACAGACAGACAGACGCGGTAGGGGACTTTATTTTATACTATGTAATGTAATGATATAAACTAGTGGGCGCCCAGTGGTGGACATTAGGCCTTAGTTCATTGACTTTTTAAAGTCAAGTCTTATTAAGCTTTTTTTTTCAAAGGGTATACTTCTATAATCAAAGGTTTTCATAATGGCTTGACAGCTGCCTAAATGACAATTGAAATTAATTATAAATTTGAAACAAAAAATAGGCGGTTATACATAAGGTTGTAAGGCTCTCAAATTCTAAGTAAATATAACATTACAAAGATAAAGAAATTGATCGAATACTCATGACACAGTTTTCAATTAATTTTACACGACACCAAGGGCGAATGGTATTTCTCGGTGATATTGAATTAAATGTAGTCTACATTATGAGGAATAGTGATATGCCCAGTATCATCGTTTGGAAAAGTAATGGATACACAATAGAATCAAATGATGAATCCAAAACAAAGACGTTTTTAATATTACTACTTAATCATATGAAATGAGTTCACAATAATAAAAAAATTATACTTTAAAATATTAACATTGACTTCGGTAATATTGCTTTACTTATGACAACGTGAAGGAAAGTAACATGAAGTGAATGCAGTCCTGTTACCTATGTAGGGACACCAAGAACCTCCGCCGGCAGGTCGAAGACCTCAAGGCGGAGGTTCTAGCATGGAAGCAGGAGGCAAATACCAAGAGGCAGATGCCCCCGCCTCCTGCGCCCGCAATGGCAGCGGAGTCTCCCTCGCAATGGGAGGAAGTCCTCGCCGGGGCCGTCTCGCGTCTCGAGCGGTTTCTCCAGGCGTCGTTCGGCAATATGCTGAACGCGCGTCTGGAGGGACTGGAAAGTCGCCTCCTCCCAGAGGGCCC
>MU160189.1:82647-96899 GCA_015888305.1 Antheraea pernyi
GTACAATTCAAAAACAATGGCGACCACCGAGTGACACACTATCCATCGCCGGTCGCCACTGTCATGCCGGTCTGCGAAATGCTGGATATGCACAGGCTGATCCCGAAACGCGACCCGCAGAAGCGAATCACTATGACGGGCTTTTTCGCCATATACATGCTGGTTGCGACCCAGTCAGGCTGTAAAACCCTACCACCCCGCTTTCGCCATTGCCTCGTTCGTTATACAGCAGGGTGCATCACGTGCAGGTGAGGTTGGCTTGGATGTCTCAAGTCTTCGATGTTATTCGACACTCCTTACACCCCTAAATTATCATAATTTTCATTAAACATGTTATAACTAAGGTATAGCAACGCGTGGCCGGGTAAGCTAGTTTATATATGTATATATATATATATTTACTGTGAGAATATATAAAGAGCTGTTTATATATATATCGCAGCAATTGATGTCGTCGGTAGCGTAGAGCATGTGGCTATGATATATTAAACTCCTGACAAATGTTGCGTCTAAAATGAGACATTCCTACCCGCACATCAAAGTGTACGAATCGTCCGGAAATACGTTATTGTCCATTAAAATACCGTCGGTAAAAATAAACTACGAAAGTTGAAAAAACAATTCGCACTCTCGTGGTCTCTCCGGTCACTAAAGCATCCTCTACGACTGACGAAATTCTTTAGTCGATGACGTCATTGCGTTTATGAACCACATTATAAACAATAAATTGTTGTTATCTTAAAAATATAACACTAATATACCTAGCGAAACATACAGGCTGTATTAATTTTAAACAAAATAAATGAAATAATTTTTAAACGGCGCCTTTCTCATATACAATAGAACCTCGGTAAATCGAACTTCAAGGCAGAACTGAAAATAAATTAACTTAAAAGAAAACAGAGTGTGTCGTAAAACCCACGACAGAAATTAAACTTACAGAGAAAGATTTTAATTAAAAATACAACATGAAGTCAACGTCAACCGTGTTCCCAACCGGTCACCTGCCCAAGTACTGACCACACCCGACGTTACTTAACTTCGATGATCGGACGAGAACTGGTGTTTTCAACGCTTTACCCGACACAGTGTTTACCCCCACTACTTTTGCTTAGACAAAAAAGTTGCCGGTCAAAATTTCCAAGCCATCCCATAAGAAATATCACTTCAGCTATATTTTTAAAGGGTCTAGACTCAACATAGATTTTGTATGTATTTCAACTTCAGAAGTTTGATGCTATGCTACCTAATTTTAGATTACAAAAGTGAAAAAATAAGAATTCTTGTTACCGATGTGGTGTCTCAAGTAACAATTACTTTTAAGAAAGAACGTACAGTCCTTGTAAATCTTTTTGATTGCTCTGAACATAGGCGTAAGTTCGGACTTACGCGTAATATACGCAACAGTTTTATACAAAACTAAGTTAAAATACTATGATAGGAATTTAAAATCGGTATTTAATTAACAGTAAGTTCTCTCGATGTTATGCATATTTAGGAAAACATTTAATTATTATACGCTCACAATATAAATTACCAATGACAGTTTCCTAGCTCATGACAATGGAAAAACTGAAGTCGTTCCATTTGACATTTTATAATATATTTTATAACGCGCTGTGAGAGTCGCAGTAAAAAGGTTACTAGCACGTAAACATGAGAATGGAGTTCCTACACATACAATATAATACGCATCTATCTTGAGAGCAGTCAAAAAGCTGACGGCTGTGCATATTCTCGAAATGTTTCTTCAATACAAAACTTACCCATTTTTTGAGTTATACAGTAATTAGTATGAGGGCACTGAAATACTTGCAGGGTTATTGATGATTGCACTGATTATTTTTATTTATCAAGGGGGCAGATTTCAGTCAATGAAAGTATTTGTCCTTAAGTTTCGAGCTGTAAGTATTTCGGTTTATCGAAGTTCGAATTACCGAGATGCTTGTATACAATGATTTTATAATTATTGTTATGATATAAACTATCGGTAATTAAACATGTTTGGGCTTTTATTTTTAAGTGAATATTTAAAACTTAAAACATTTTTAGGCTGTAAAAATAAAATACCCAGTATATTCACCACAACAAAGGAAAAAAATAATAATTAAACATAAAAAACTAGAATGAATCGTTCTCTTTTAAGATAAATATTATATAATAATAAAAAGAAATTGTAATAAATGGCGTTTATGACCGGACTTTGGAATTCAATCATCGGCGGAAACGAGAAAGATCTCGACTGGCCAGAAGTCTCTACGTTTTATTTGGACAATAAGAAAAAATATTTCTCAGTGTCGGAAATCGATCAGGAAGCCGTCCCGATTGTTTTCTCTGAGGGCCATAAGATATCGTTCAACAAAGCAGCCTTCGGTTACAACTTCACACCTATCAACTTTATAACTATATATCACATCGATACAAGAAAAGGTTTGTATTTATTTTTAATAAATACTTTTTTATTTATACAGTATTTTTACACTTTATTACAATCCGTTAAGGTCTAAATTAAGCGTTACATTTTTCGAAAAAAAAAAATCAATACATTTTAATAAAATAATTACAGAACAACCTATATATAAAAATCGACGACTTACGTTTCAATGTAGTTGAAAGGGGAAAACAGATACAAATCGTATATATTAGAAAGATATAGTTTGAGAGTTTTTGGCGGGATTTTGTTCTGTCATGTAGTGGATTTTATATTTTATTCATGATCTTGTGTTACTGTGTATTGTCTAAAATTGGTGCTGTTTCATGTAATATAGTTTGTTTATTGTGCATAAGTGAACTGAATGGAAAATAATACCACGGACCATGAATTCTGAGATGCCACAAAAACTCCATGGAAAGTTCTAACAAGATGGCCGCCATCTTGTTAGTTCATTGTAATTATATCAAGAAACTTGTAATATCGATACTCACTTGACATTGGCAGTAATAGTCTACTAGAAGACTGGTTGCCAAAAATAGAATGGAAGAAGAACTTGTAATACTATGAACTACTCGACAATGGCAGTAATAATCTAAAAGTTTGGTTGCCAAAAAAAATTGAAAAAAAATGTAGTTTTCATAAAATATTGAAATTGTTTGCTAATAAAAAGTTTAGTTAACGTTTTGCGATAATATATTTTATATACTCGTAAATAAAGTGCTTTGTGTTTTTCGTTTGAGGAAAGATCAAAGTTAAAAAATCGAATAACAGTATTCAGATGTGGGTAGGTACCCTTTCGACCCCGTTCAGGGCACATTCCACTGAATAGCTTTTTACATTTAATAATAGGGATGTCGTCACAAATTGTGACATATGCAATTTTGTAGACGATATGTGCCACGTAATGACATATATATAACCAAGCCCCAAACTAGCACTCGAAAATAAAATGAATCACTCATTAAGATCTGTGGATTTATGTAATGCCATCCTTGCTTTCCCGACATCTGAGGAAGCAAGAATGCTTTATTTAGGGTGTTTATCTCTGGAATTGAAAACCCGTAAATTATTGATTATGTTTATATTTTATTTTATTGGTAATCACTGGAGCGACATGGTCAATTTGTGACCAAACCCCAATTAAAAATAAAGAAGTGGGTACATATTTGTAATCTATACTAATATTATAAAGAGGTAGAGTTTGTGAGTTTGTGACGTTGTAAGGGGTAATCCCAGGAACTACTGGTCCGATTTGGAAAATTCTTTCAGTGTTATATAGCTCATTTATCAGGGAAGGTTATAGGCTATATATCATCACGCTAAGAAACATAGGAGCGGAGCAGCAATGAAGAATGTTGCAAAATCGGGGTATTTTTTCCTTTCCAGAGCTTCCGCTGCGTTTTAGCGCAAAATAACCATTCCACGCTTACGTATTACCGCCCAACGAAGTGGGCACGGGTCGGCTAGTAGGATCTAAAAGAAAAGTGAAGTTCTATCTATACATCTATGGTCCGAAGTCTAATAAAAAGTAACAAAAATATATTTGCAACATATTTTTATCATCATGTTTTCGAATATCTGATCCCGTGACGCAATTGACGCGTCAATGCGCTAAAAGTGTTCGAAAATTTGGGACAATTTATCAAATTTTTAACGACATTATTTTGGTGTGTTGTTAGTACAAAAATTGTTGTACAGCTTGTTGGATATAATGAATAACTTCTGCCGGTAGTTTTCTTAGTATTTTAAACTAAATTAAATTCTGTTAATGATGAATTATATGAACCGGAACTATCTGAGAATGATAACGTTGTGTAAAAAATTTACGCAATTCGCGTACATTCACTAATTTCATTCGGTAATACACTATCGGCTGAAGGTGAAACAGAACATCGTGAGGAAATCTGAACCTAGGAACTGTTCTAGTAGCACTACTGTATGTGGGAATACATAAAATTATGAATTTCTCACCGTTTGAAATCTTCAATACGTCGCGTCGTAGGCTGGCGTTGTAATTATCCTCATACCTTCCTTCGGGAAGAGGCCTATAGCCCCGCAATGGGCTTCTTACAGGCTGATGATGATGTAAATATTATCTCGCAAAATACTATTTTAAATTGCAGTTCACTTACCAGAGTATTCTGCCAGTTGTCCGAACATTTTTAGGCTTGGCATATTACAATTTCAGGGGCGTAGCTACCGTTATTTAATGATGGTTGACCATTGTCGTGTGTTCTAGTGAAAATAGGAAAATAATTGTAGTTCTCCTAGATTCGAGCGACTTAAGATGTGTCATGTAGGTTATAATATACTTCAATAGTGGGAAGAACCCTCTGCCCCTTATAATAACAGATTTTAAAACCGAGAATAGTTATGCTACTGAATAATTTTCAAATGCATGGTTTCTTGAAAGAAGGAAAAATTAGTCTATCACTCTATAAAAAACGTTAGTGTGACTGCATCCTTGAACTTGTTTTTTTTTTTAATATTTCATAGCAGGTAAACGAACAGATGGGTCACCTGATGTTAAGTGATCACCACCGTCCATAGACACTAACAACACTAGGGGGTTGGGAGGAGAGGTGGGCCTCCGGCGCTCTCACTGACCGAACGAAACGCATCAATGCAAGCACTGTTACTTCACGCCGGTTTACTGTGGGTCGGGTGGTACTACCCCGGGCGAGCCGACCCATTCTTGCTGAAATCAGTAATAGCTTCAGCGTGGCTCTACCGCCTACTAAATCTATTGTATCTAATTACTAAATACTTGATGGTAAGCGAAAGGACTTTGTGAAAATCGACACATAAAATAAATATAGAATGATACTGTCATAACCATCGTTGTTCAACATGCCCCTCGAACTAACTACGCTATTGACCCGGCAGGGTCTTCACAGCTTCACCGGACTAAAAGTTTACGTCGTAAAATATATGTAGTCACAAAGACAATAATGAAATCAATGAATTATATGAGTTATTCTGTGGTTGTAGTTTCTTTGTAGATTTAATTCTTTTGATTATCTTCTTATTCGCTTCGATGTCTAGGATAGAACTGTCTTCGGTCGTCCCATGACGTGCTTATTGCTTAATAAAAAGGGGGGTAGAAATCTCAGGAAAGTTACCACAATAAATGTGTGATACGGATAACGCTTTATAGAAAAGGTGAAGGTTTGGGGCGCAATAGTTTAAAACAACTTTGTTTACTTAAAATATAAATATAATAATAAAGACTTCTGGAATGGTTCCGAAGTGTTAAAGAAGTAGTGTATATTTTGTTCAATAATACACTTTGAGAACAACAATCACATACCGTCACTTATTATTCTGAGTAAACTTTAACTGTGAATTCAATAGTACGCCAGGCATTTATGTTTTTCATACATTTATTAACACATTCATTTGTGTATTCAACAAATCATTTGTTTTATGTCCGATTGTATGATATATTTGTTAATTGTACGTTTGTTTAGATCCCAATACAAAGTGATTTGTTTTTTGCACGATTCCTTATTTGTCTCCATTGTGATGTACCGAATATAAAACTCCTATGGTTTTGTTATAACCTAAAATTCGGGATTTTTTTCAAGCAGATGATCTCTTGTTACATGATTTAAATTGATTATATCTCTTTCTAGCGGAAGTTAGAATGCCGAATCATTGATCAGCCTGTCATCGAAGATAACAGAGACGGTACCGTCAGCATCAAGTATGATCCTCGTGAAGAAGGTGTCCACGAGTTGTACGTCAAATATAACGGAGAACATGTCCAGGGTAAGCTTTTTAATGTGTACTGTATTTCCTTGATAATATGTAATAGCCTCGCATCACTCGATTATTTGGTTGAAAAAGGCGTTACTTTGCCGAAAGCCAACATTAAATATTATAGTGGACGGTACTTTGCACTTACTTTTGAAATTTATTGTGGCAGATTGGAGGCCAATCAATTCCAGGCAGAAGCTCAAAGTTTACAATTTATTTACAGAGTTTTACGATTTTTACAGGGTATTTTACAATTATATCCAATTACAACTATATTAAATATAAACCAACATATTACAGTCCCCGTCAATATCCTTGACCGCTCTGCATACAGCCGCAAGTTCGGGGTAACACATAAAATATTCAGCAGTTTAATATTAAGTTTAAATATTCTTATAGGAATCTAATATTGGCAATTGATTATCCTTTAATGGTCACGATTTATACATACATAGATGCAGGGCGGTCAAAATAGTCGGTGCAAACTGTACATTATGTCTATATAATAAGTAGCAAAATAATTCTTACAAAACAGAGAAAAAAAATCCTTTTCTAATAATTAAATACTTATTATAAACGAGTTGTAGAGATGACTTCGTATTTTTTTTCTTTTTTCTCCTTGTTTATTATTATTATTTGTCTTGTAATACCTGTACTAGGCCTAGCCTGTGTCTAATATCTGATAGAATTAGGATCCTCTACGCATATACCTTGTAATCTATTAAAAGGTATTGAATCTATTAAAACTCTCTGAAAATGAAAGTTCGGTCTAGCTAGAGAATATCATGATCAAGAACTTTCAGGAAATATTGCGTTGTTTGCAACTTTCTCATTGCGTTAATATTTCTAACTCTTATACGATTCCCGTAACTGTTTTTAGTGTCTTTATTATGTTAATCCTACTTTTAATTAGTAAGTCCCATTTAGTTTTTATTTATATTGCTTAGTATACCTGTATTATTGTGGTCAGTCTTTCATCACTCAAACAACTGTATCTAAATTAAGAAGCATATATATATAATTATTTCCATATTTCACTCTCAATTAGCCTTTCTTGATGTGAGTATTTAATTTATTCGATTTCAGGATCTCCGTACAAGTTCCACGTGGACTCCATATCTTCGGGTTACGTGACAGCTTACGGTCCAGGATTGACCGGTGGAGTGAGTGGCGAGCCCAGCCAATTTACCATCAGCACCAAAGGTGCTGGAGCTGGAGGCCTGTCTATGGCAGTGGAAGGACCTAGCAAAGCTGAAGTAATTCTCTTATATTTATTTACACGTTTCAATCCAATTTATATTTTTAGATTACTTATTCTATACACAATTAGAGCTTAGGTTTGCAGTGCGTGCAGTCAAAAGGTCTATTCATTCCATTGTACTTGCAATTTTAGATACATAATAAACGTCTAATATTTTGTAAAAACTCATATTTCGCAGTAAATGATTTAGGCTAAAATAGCAATGATTGAATGATAACCCCAAAGTTTTCTCAAGTAATACATACTTCCAGAATTGTTACACAAAAAAATTGTGCAAAGTTTCAAAGGCTATTCGAGACAGCTTAATGCTTTAATGAATTGCAAAAAAATGGTAGATATACCCGTGATAATTGCTTTCGGGATTCAATAAATACCTCAGTAATAATTAATGGATACACTTACAGATAACATGCCACGACAACAAAGACGGAACCGTTTCAGTATCTTACCTCCCGACTGCTCCTGGGGAGTATAAGGTTACTGTTAGATTTGGCGATAAGCACATCAAAGGTTCACCATTTTTGGCAAAGGTACGTTACGAATCATTTTAAATACTTAATATACCTAACTAGTTTGTAGGGTTCTTAATATTAAACGGTTTATATTGATATAACATCCCAGATTTGTATCGAAAAACTGGTATTTGATTATAAGTTGATGATTACTGTTATCTTCTTTATCCTTTAATCGCCGACTGATGGATACATATTTCCAATAACTTCCTTTAGCCACAATAGCCTTATGATTTAATTAAAGCTATACCTTAAATTATTAGGTGAGTAGTATCTACAATCAATCATTAAACTGATCACAGATGTTTGAATTTGAGCAGATTTATAATGCATTATACTAGGTATTAAAATATCAAGCTACAAGTAAATAATATTTAGGAACGTATTTCTGAAACAAGTTGATGTCCTGTACAAAAAATATTGAAAATCTAGGTCACTGGAGAAGGTCGTAAGAGGAACCAGATCTCAGTGGGTAGCTGCAGCGAAGTGACACTTCCAGGCAAGATCACTGACAATGACATTCGTAGCCTCAACGCATCTATCCAGGTATTGGTTACATTCCGTATGCATTTTTCTTGATTCTAACGTTCTTACATTTGAAAATCGACTTTAAACTGTATGTTAATTGAAGTCTTTTGCTATCAATAGTTGATGGCTAATGGCAATAGTTGTAGATGGTAGAGCCACGTTGAAGCAATTACTGGTTTCAGCATGAATGTGTCGGCTCACCCTCGGTACTACCACCCGACACACAGAAACACCCACGTCAACTAACATTGCTTGCATTGTTGCGTTTCGTTAGATCAGTGAGAGCGCCGGAGGCCCCTCCCCCTCCCACTTTCTCTTCCCCGAAACACAGGCTGGCAATGCACTTGTAACTCCCCTGGTGTTGCAAGTGTCTATGGGCGGCGGTGATCACTTACCATAAGGTGACCCGACTGTTCGTTTGCCTCCTATGACATAAAAAAAATGGCCGTTGTCCGGATTATTTCAATCCTACCTAAAAAGAGGTCGTTCCTTTTGCCATTTTGCCTTTGGCTGGACTATGAAGATCTTTATGAAGACTACGAAGATCAAGAATGTTTATTAAGTGATATTCCTGGTCAACATTATTCAATTGTATAAAAAAACTAATATAAAATTCTTCACCTCAGGCTCCATCTGGTCTCGAAGAGCCATGCTTCCTAAAACGCCTTCCATCAGGCAACATCGGCATCAGTTTCACGCCACGTGAGGCAGGTCAGCATATCGTATCCGTGAAGAAAATGGGTGTTCATATCCAGAACTCACCCTTCAATATCACAGTTCAAACTCAAGAAGTTGGTGACGCTAAGAAAGTTAAGGTAAGAGATATTGAAATTAAATAAGCAAGCTCGGTATTTGATATGAAAGAGGAGAAAAAAAAAGTTTTTATTGTTAGAACACATCACAGTAAAATAGGTTAAAAAAAACATACATGTGCAACAAAAACACATTACGTAAAAATGTCTTATAACAACATCCCCATTCAGCTACATGCTATACAGTATGCTATAGTACAGTCGAGTATTACTGCAGCGCTAATTTGCAATGGAGGGTCATAGTAATGTACGAACGTAACAAAAATATTATATAACTAATAAATTATAAAAACAAAATAATAAAAACATCAAATTAAATGAGTTGTTCTCACGAATTTGCGAAGAATGTCTTCAAATAATATAATTTACAATAATTGTCAATTTTATATATTTAATTTATAGTACATAAGTAACTTATCCCAGCTGACTATGTGGGCCCCAGTTTTTCTCGATTTAAATGAAAATAAAGTATAAATTCTCATTCCCTCATTAATAGAATAGTGAGGAAATGATAAAATCAAACATAACCTACAAAAACTGGTCAAACATAACCTCAAATTAAATTCCGATTCAAGGCAAAATTTTTACTCCTCAAAACATGTGAAAGATCATAATGATTATTACAAATAAAATAATTACCTTATATTCAGATGGTGTGAGGCAATGAGATATAAAAATGTAATATTTGAATTATCATCATCATCATTACACTTATCCCACTTAAGTAGGGTCGGCACAACTTGTTTTCTTTTTCCTCTCTCTCCTGTCAAATGTCATTTCAGTATTCACACCTTTTACGCACATATCATTTTTCATGCAGTCCATCCATACCTTTTCGGTCTTCCAATACTCGTATATCCGTCCACAAACATAATAAATAAAATGCAATATTTAAATAACTAATTTAAAACCATTTGACAACATCGCATCTCTTCCCACCTTGTATCAATGATAGTATGACTTCATTGACAATGCTACTATTTGCAAAAAAATTATAAGCGCGGCAACCTACGATCTGATTTACAAGTACAGTCGAGGTTTTAGTAAAAAGTGAGGAAATGATTCTTTTTTTTGGGACCCAGATAAAAATTAATTTTTTCAATGATTTCTTACTGATGACGAAAAGGGTATGTACTGTTAAATGCCCTATTGTATAATATAATTTAAATATGGAGTTTGGGACACGATGTGGGAATGATATTTGATGTATTCGGCTACCTACCATTTATTATTGTGAGTTTAAAACACTTCAATGAAGTGTGGTTCGAGTAGCTTCAGTAGTATAGTTTTCGTGAAAGAATACAAAGCCTATATTACAACGTTACTAATATATAAAACTGAGTATGGACAGATTTTCGCAAATTCCTGAGAACTATTCAAATATGCAACAATGTAGTAGCATAATATAGATGAGTAACAATAAAACCAAAAATACTAAAAGGCAGGGTGATGTAAAAATTGATACACATATTGATATGTGTATGATAGTGAATAATTATGGTATAATATTAGCATATAATATTGTAGGAGCCTAGACTAATTAGGTGAGCGTGATAATAAAACTTAGAGTACGTAAAATAGATTGTATTATATTTGACTTCATACGTGGCTTTTATAGTTTCAAGAGATCTTTCATTGTTTGACTGACACCTATACTAATATTATAAAGAGGTAAAGCATTAAGTCGTTCAAATTTCTTAAAGTAGTATAAAACTGTTTCCCAATTCCATCCTTTGTTCCCGAGATCGACCCATTTCTTGTAGTCCATTTTATTACCTCTCACACTGAACATGTAATTTGCTCCGCTCGATCCTCCCAACATTTTTCCTCGGGTCATGTGAACATTTCTAGTTTTGTGAGCCTGACTAGAATAACTATCATCGACTGTGTAATAATTCCAATCTAAATATGAATAATCGACGAATGGAAAGAATCCAGGTACCTGAAGTTGAATAAATGGTTAGTTAGTGTTAGTGTCATAATTTTTTTAAAGTGTAAAACTAATACAGTACGTGTGATATTTTGTTTAAGTCTGTCAAATCTTCTATACATATAATAATAATGTAAATCTAACGTGTCCGTACTTTTTGTACAAACAATTGTTGGACGTGTCTTGGAATAAGCAGAAAAATACATTTCAATAACTTTTAGAAATGTCTGTCTGTCTGACTCTTTGTATGAACACGCATCAATGCTAAAGTACTGAGTTCACAATAAAACCTCTGCAAGAAAATCATAAAACATATCCTCGGGAGTAACTTAATCTTTGTTTCATTAATATCGGTCCACTCTATCAAAAGTTATTGTAATTTGAATGACGGTTGGAGTTAAGTACGAGAGAAGAGTAGTAATATATACTAATATTATAATGCTGGAGGGTTTGTTTGTTTAGTAGGTTGATCGCGCTAATCTCAGGAACGACTTGGTCCGATTTTAAAAATTCTTTCAGTGTTAGATAGCTTATTTATCGAGAAAGGCTATATATCACTATATCCAATAAGAGTGGAGCACCAATAAAGAATGTTTCAAAATCGTTTTTTTTTTCTTTTGAGAGCTTCCGCTGCATGTTAATGTTAGCCCAAAGTAGTAAAGATGACATTCACAGAGGTACAATAGTTTAAATATCTGACCTTTAGGTAGCAGGTGCAGCACTAAAGGAAGGCAAGACACACAGCGAGAACACTTTCAGTGTTGACACCAGAAATGCTGGATATGGTGGTCTCTCACTCTCCATAGAAGGTACTAAATTTGGTCTTTATTTTAGCCACATTTTGCACTAAAATCTTTGATGAATTAAACGGTATATATGCTTTCTATAAAGGTATTATCAAAAAGCATTGACAATTCTTGATCAAGTCACCTTGATCTTGAATTGAAATGAAAATTTGTTTAGGTCCCAGCAAGGCTGAAATCCAATGCGCTGATAGCAAAGATGGCGTCTTGGCCATCAGCTATAAACCCACTGAACCAGGGTACTATATTATCAACCTTAAGTTTGCTGATCATCACGTGGAAGGTTCTCCATTCACTGTCAAGGTACTTTATATATTTTTTTATTTTCATATTAGTGTAATTTTAAGATGTCTGGGAAAGAAATTATATATAACCTTCGTATTACCTAACATTATTATTATTATATTATCTCATTTATTCCCCTTTGTGGTATTATTAGTGTTATGTTCCCTGATAGTCCTAAACTGCTTATTTATATTAAGCCATTGTCCATAGAGTAAATATATAAAAAAATCTTTGGTAAATTTTGGTGTTACAGTACAGCAAATATTCCCTTGTTTTTTTATGTGTTTAATAAAGATAGCCAGAACCTGCTAGATAGCCACGGAACTAAGCCATGCATATTAAAATGTTCGAGGACTTTCAGACACAATTCCGGATTATAAATTCTTATTTTTCACCCTTTTGGACATGGTAACATCGATCTTTAAATGAACATTGGTACTTTTACTGCTGATACTAGAATTTCCTTTGCAAATGTAGACCTGTATAGTGCTAATGTATATTCCTATTATGTTACTGGTGTTAATATTATCAAACATCCATTTATAATATAGATTTGATAACATTTTTACAAAATTATACGCAGTCTCTATGCTCACACTGCATGAATGGACATAGATTAAAATCCTTCAATGAACCAGAACCTTCGATGAAGGAAAACATTTCATTACCTTTGTTATTTAAACATTAATTAAAATATCGAAGTAATTAATCCATTTCGGAAACGCAGTCCCAGTATTTGAGTTAAGTTTATACAGAAATCGGGACTTAGAATAAACTAAATTTGAGTTGTTACATTTGAAAGTGATCCAAACCAATTTTAGCCGTTCATAAGTTTTAAAGTTTTTTTATAAATCTTCATATTTTAAGCATGTACAATTGGAATATCATAAAATGAAACTAAAAATCTTATGCACGGCTAAATTTAGGCTACGTTCACGATAAATTAAGACTGAAAATCTTTAAATAATTTAAGACCTCTTATGGGTGATTTAAACTGAATTTGGCTCATTTTGGAATTCAACGATTGAATTGATTAACTTGATTCTTGTAAAACCTGTTAGAACAAAAACAATTCTCATATATAAGACGAAATGATTGAGCAACTTATGATTCAATCAAAACCATCATCAAGGTTACTGGTGAAGGCAGCAACAGGCAGAGGGAGAAGATTCAGAGGCAGCGCGACCCTGCGCCTCTGACCGAAGTCGGTACCAACTGCAAACTGACATTTAAGATGCCTGGTAAGTTAATCTAAGGTTATATGGCTATTACAGCCAACACAGTTAAAAATCTTGTCATTCAAGGACTTTTGATAGTAGGCAGAACAACACATCCCATATTTTAGTGGTTCTATAAGACTTTCATGTTTATCTACCGGCATGAAGTTTTTTGTTGATAGGTATTCACACACCGAAAAAATCATGGCTTCATCAATGGTATTCAAGTGGTTAGAGTTAAGTTGGAATCTTTGCGAATAAGCTGGAACATTCAGTTAAGGAAAACATCATGGTGGAACCATAACATAGTGTTAGGTCTTTTTTTAAGCCTGCCTGCTGACTACAAGCCTCGAGTTAAAAATATATCACCAAAAATATATGGGTGGTATTTCTGGTAGCTATATTTCAAAGCCAGCGTAGGTGTTTACTACCTTGGACCACATCTTTATTTAACAATTGGTGATGTTATGGTGAAACGATGAAACCTGTAAATAACGAGTATATATTTCTTAATTTTTTATTTATCATTTACAGATTTCAATACTATACATAACAGTAAATTAACCAATAGCAAAAACTTTGCTGTATTTGAAAACCAGTCCGAAGTTTAGCACGATTACAATCTTAGACCACGTCGTCACCCACTATGAAATGAGATTGTGGTCAAATACAAACATTTATAAAGTACTAGTGGGCGCCCACTGGTCGACA
>MU160190.1:1852-13353 GCA_015888305.1 Antheraea pernyi
ATTTGTGTGTCTGTTGAGCAGTGCAAGGCACGTCTCGACGCGTACTTCGCGCTGGCGATTATTGAGTTCGTGGGGCACCCATTTGTCAAGCTTTTTAACCTTGCCAATTTGACGCAAATGGACCAATATTGTTTTGACGCTAACGTTGAAAGCTGCTGCTAATTCAGCCGTAGTTTGTATATTATCAGCTTCCACAACCGCCTTTAATTCGTCTTTGTCGACCAAAGTCTTCGGACGACCGCGAGGTTCATTTTTCAGGTCGAAATTCTCAGAACGGAAATCAATGCCGACCAATCAATACGACCAAATCAATGCGTTGTGGTGGTGCGTTGGTTAGTGTTAGTTCCGTAAACGTCGTTGATGTTGCGTGCCGCTTGTGCCACGTTGTTGCCACGACGGTACTCATATTCCATAATTACTCGAATTTTTAACGTATCCATGATGACAAAAAAGATTGAAATTCGATGAAAATGTAACACTAATCAATAAACAAATGACTACTTTTGGAAAAATAATTCCGTTTTTAAAATAAAATTAATTTGAAATTAGAATTCTTAGCTAAACAAAAATTAGTTTTATTTGAAGTGGCCAGTACTGCAGAACGGCAATTTCATAGGTAAAGACCTATTATTTAACAAGCTATAAATAAACGATTCTACGGGCAATGACGAGTCACCTAGCCACAACGATAAATTTTAATGTACAAAATGAGGAATTAAAATGTTGTGAATATAACTACTGTATACTACCACCTAGGTAGACGTGTGATAGTATATCTACCACGAGGAGAGTTTTCATATCTGGCCTGCCAGACCTTGTGCAGCTCAGCACGGATTTCGCGCCTGGCGAGTTGCCTCGTTTCTAGTAGAGTCAGTGTGATTTCTGATCCATGTGATATGCACAATGTAAGGGGTGCGTGTATTAATGAGTTTATGTATTTTGGTAAGTAGAGGGTGTGTATTGTTTCGATCACGCAAAGCCCATAAAGCCGCTCGCGAATTGGAGTATATGGGGAGATGCAAATGCGGATGGTTGGAGTTAGCACAAGTACAGGTTTTGTATATAGCAAAGAGAGATATATTTATTGGTAGAAATCTATGGTGTCAGGGTGATCGAGAGTGTTATTGCTGCTATTTGAAGGTGTACGAGATGATCACCACCGCAAAACCGAATTGGTGCTGGGCCCATCAATATTTTCAATTCGGGATTGTGACCACTCTGAGTAAAACTGTGTTACACAGCAACTCTATTAATGCGTAATTGCAATTATTATTAAACCACTTACGTTATAGGCTTGGCGTCCCTGTTACGCTCTCACTGTGCTATTCCGTGTGTAGTAATGTGTGTATAGTGTGTTTGTATGTAAATAGTGTAGGATAGCACAAACACTCACAACAAATAATAGTAATGTCCAAGTCTTAGAACATTCAAACAACAAATCAAATATCAAATTCATTCAACAAACAAATATTAATTGGACGTTGGGCGTTGGACGTCACAACGCTTCCAAAACCGCACAAGAATGTTTTGAATCCGAGGCGAAAATATGTGCAGGGTAGAGAACCCTTTTTTTTGTAACATTTTTTACAACAGTTTAGTTTATCCCGTGCACATTCCTTAACAGAAGGTATGAAGGGGGTCATGGAGACTCTACACGCCGGGTGTAATAGCAGGTTAGGAGGTGTAGGTTGTTCAAGCATAATGTTTTGTGGTAAAGTATGTGTAATACCTGTTAGTTTGATTTGTTCTAATGCATGTACCTCTAGAACCTTAAGGTGAAGAGGCATGAGTTCTGTTAGAGCTAGTGCTGCCGTGGTGGGAATTGTCCTGAATACTCTTGTAATTTTAATAGCCGCATCACGTTGCATACCAAGCATTTTTTTCTTGATGTCTTTTTTTAACGACGCCTTTCATCACACTCGTAACAATCGCCTCTATCACATGAAGATATATAGCTCTGACATTTTTGGGATGGGCACTCCAAGTTGTCGGGCAAAACAGGCAAAATTTTATTAATATATGCGTCGCTTTGTCAATAGTATGTTTAACATGTTTATGGAAAAGCGATTTTTCATCTATAATGGCTCCCAAAAGTGGAATTCCAGTCAATAGGACACTATTTATCGTGATCATAGCAGTTATTCGTTGACTATAGATATAAGATTTTATGATATTGCGTTAAATAAATTACATCTAACTACCCATATATAGTTTTTTGCGATAGTTAGCTTAATTTGTTGAGTGACAACTCGCTACATGTTATCGCTTCGTTAAGAGATTGTTGTAGTTCCCTAATGGATGAACGGTTTATCTATGCACCTCAGTGAACACGAGGTCGCTAGTTCGATTTGTTAAGTCGATAATTATATTAGCCATCACGTGTACCAACCGTTTACAGCGAATCAAGTAAGAAGATATTCAGTAACAATTAACGTACAAAAAGTCCAGGCAGTGATAAGGATTACCGACAGAAGTGAAAACTCAAACAATAGAATTTGAGCTGTGTTCTTTTATGAATTGTTAAATTCATCTTCTTCTTCTTACCCTTATCCCACATAAGTAGGGTCGGTACAACATGTTTGTCATGCTGTGGTATATGATTTGGCTTAATTTTTACGATCGGCCGCCTGCCTGACATCAACCCTCCTTGGGATTATTTTGTTGTATCACTGTATTTATGATTATTATTATATAGTTACGAAGTCTGATGGGCTCTTTTAGTCTTACAATTTTTCGTTCGGGTTAAAAATGAAGTTCTTCGAGATTATGGTTTGCTTGCTATATTGCTAATCGTTTACATTTCATAATTTGTAAATTAAAATAATCATCATTAGTCTCTCTTTCACATCTATTGGCACTCCGAACAATAATTATATACAGTTTATAATTAATATATGATAGGCTGCACAATCTCACTATAAAATATCTATATTAGATGTATAAAGGCTGCTATATTACGCATCACTAGTCTGATGCGAGCCGCGCAAGCGCAATACGGTCAGGCATGCTTATTAGCATGTCTTGACGCAAAACTAAATTTATCTCTTATCAAAAAAACACCGATCGACGCTCGACAGACACGACAGAATTGAAAATGTTATATTATATGGAATAAGTCAATTATTTATCGATCACTTTAGAGTAGCATAGGTTATGCTCAGTATTACTACGCCACCTGAATGTAGTACACGTAACTACGGACAACGAGCAAAGCGAGAAGAGCGTATGCCTCACTGTTCTCTCATATCCGAAGGAAAGCGAAACACTGTTCTCACTCTACCCGACACGGTGTTCACTCCCGACACTTGTCACGCAAAAAGGTTGACGATTAAAATTTCAGAACATTCATATACATAGTTTAACTTCAAAAACCAATAAAATGTTATTTAGTATATAGAAATAATACTAATAATAAATATAAAATATCGTCAAAAACATTTCTTATTAATTTAAAAATAATCCCTTATATATCGTAAAAGGCATGTCTCTCTGTTTGTTAGTTTGTGTCCTAACCTGAAAGCCACTGAACTGACTTTGATAACTCGCGTTTATCCTTGAGAATCAATTTTCATATATAACTAGCTTCGTCTGCGCCAAATTGGTTATTACCGGTTCCATTTTTGTTTCCAGATGCGAAATATCTTAAAAAACCTAGGACCCGACTTAAAAACCCGATTTTAAAAAATACATTCTAGAGTGCCTACATCCAACCCACATTCACATATTGAATTGTCTCTGATTCTGAGCTCTGCAAGAGAGACTGGAGAGCACACCGCTACAGATAGATCGTTAGTTTACAGATAGTAGACGCAACAAGCTTCTAGCAGTTACGAAATTTATAAAGCCATGGCTTACCCGGAATGTTATCCTGAATATATCCGGAAGCATATGATTTGCCATTAATTTGGTTGGATACATTCCAGTTTGAGTTCCATGATGCAAACAAATCAATCTTGTTTAGAGAGGATAAATACTGAACATAGGTATTATAGTGATCAAAATATACAGTCTGGATAACTTCTTTAGCAAGAAGACAAACAGCTTCATTACTCTGGTTCCCACATTGTCCTGGTACCTATGCCAGAACTCTTCGAACAATAACTATAAACTTACTTCGAACAAAAACAATAACTAAGAAGAGGGGAGGTGGGCCTCCGGCGCTCTCACTGACCGAACGAAATGCAAAAATGCAAGCACTGTTACTTCACGTCGGTTTTCTATGAGAGGGTGGTGCTATCCCGGGCGAGCCGACCCATTCATGCTAAAACTAGAAATAGTTTCAACGTGGTTCTACCACCATTAAAAACGTCCTCAGAACACGCTTCTAAATTATTATCATAATCTGTTCAGTAGTTTCGGCATGCATAGAGGACAAACTTACAAAAACTGATTTTGATTTTTATATATAAAGACTAGCGGGCCCGGCGGACGTTGCCCTGCCTTGATAATAAAAAAAAATTCTAAACGTCAACCGTAGTGCCACCTACCGGGACCAGTTGTGAATCTAAATCATTCATCAATCCATCTGAACACACATAAAAAAGTTCGGTCTGGCCAGCCGTTTAGGAGGAGTTCAGTCACACACACGGACATAAGAATTATTTATATAAAGATAACCCCTCTGGTACATGAATTATATCAGAGGCGAAATCGGGTGTTAGCAGTTACATACTGATTACCCTTGAAAAGCGGCCCTCTAATTTTGATAATTGAAACCAGATGCGATTTTTTTACGTTTAAAAGTATCGCTCTAATACCTTGTTGTTTGATGTTAGCAGTACATACTGATTACCCTTGAAAAGCGGCACTTTAATATTGTTAATTGAAAGTAGATGTGATTTTTTTACGTTTAAAAGTATCGCTCCAACACTTTGTTGTTAGGTGTTAGCAGTTATATACAGATTGCCCTTGAAAAGCGGCCCTTTAATATTGTTCATTGAAACTAGATTGTTTTTTTTATTTGTTGTTTATTAGTATTTCTTTTGATATTTTTATTTTATGTGTTAAATGTGGCCATGAACTACCAAAGGATTGAAGTGTGTTAAGCTTTAAGCAGTCACCTGATATACATATAATAAAAATGTAAATTTAACGTGTGTTAATGACTACGTCCGGTACCGCTATGACATACCCGAGAGTGAAACTAGATGTGATTTTTTTACGTTTAAAAGTATCGCTCCAATACCTTGTTCTTTGATGTTAACAGTTACATACTGATTACCCTTGAAAAGCGGCCCTTTAATATTGTTAATTGAAACTAGATGTGATTTTTTTACGTTTAAAAGTATCTAGCTCCAATACTTTGTTGTTTATTAGTATTTAGTATTATTATTTTATGTGTTAAATGTGGCCATGAACTACCAAAGGATTGAAGTGTGTTAAGCTTTAAGCAGTCACCTGATATACATATAATAAAAATGTAACTTTAAAGTGTCTGAACGTGTCCGTTTTGTAAAAAAATATATTGCCAGTGAAATCTATAAATATAGAAGTATTGAAAAGTTAGTAGCATTCTATCGGTATTGCGTTTAACTCAGTTGCGTTTAAATTACCGTTACAAGGTAATTTAAACCACTCATTTCAATCGTTTCGCGTACTTTATTGCCTTTTTTTACAACGTTTTCGGTCATTTGCAACGTAAGTGTTCGAATTCAATCGCAGATACCTCGTTAAATGATTTATAGTCAATAATCTAGCTTCTATTCTGATAACAGGGAATTTCTATTCGAATTTTGGAGTACTCACTAATGGGTCAATTTAACTACTGAATTTATTACCTATAGGACCACTGAAGATTTAAAAAAATAAGTTCAACAATAAAGCATTTACCGATTCTCCGCATAGTAGTTCAAACTTCATGTCAAGCAAGTTTTACTGTCAAAAGGTTATTATAGGGTTAATTTGTGAACTATAGTTATGCCTATCAATGGCGCCTTCTCTATATACCCATTAAAATTGAAATAAACGACCTCGAAAATACTCTCTATATTTATTTTGTAACATGCAAAAACAATTGTACTTTGAAACTTAATGAAACTAAAGAGTGATATTAAACAAAGACGAACATGTTTAGGATCTAACGTACGAGAGACCGAGATAGAATACATTATATAGATCTATAGGTGGTAGAGCCACGCTAAAGCTATTACTGGTTTCAGTATGAATCGGTCGGCTCGCCCCCGGTACCCTCTTATAGAAAACCGACGTGAAGTAACAGTGCTTGCATTGTTGCGTTTCGTTCGGTTAGTCAGAGCGCCGGATTACACACCTCCCCCCTCCCCCAAACACAGCTTGGCAACGTACTTGCGACTCTTCTGGTTTTGCAAGTGTCTATGGACGGTGATAATCACTTAATATCAGATGACGCACTTGTTCGTTTGCCTCCTATGATATAAAAAAATACAGTTCTTGTAATATTTGTGGTCCCACTGCTTATTGCACTATTCGTAGTTTATACTAGGTTGTCCGACAGTTGTACGTGTTTACATTTGTACTTGTTTATGTGCATATGCATATTACGAACTCTTGGAAAAGAGCGTTATAACCAGCGTGGCGTATTGTTAACGAGTATCATAAATGTATATAATATCATAAATTAGCCGACCCGTGCCCACTTCGTTGGGCGGTAATACGTAAGCGTGGAATGGTTATTTTGCGCTAAAACGCAGTGGAAGCTCTGAAAAGGAAAAAGATACCTCGATTTTGCAACATTCTTCATTGCTGCTCCGCTCCTACGGGTCTTAGCGTGATGATATATTGCCTATAATCTTCCCTGATAAATGAGCTATATAACACTAAAAGAATTTTCCAAATCGGACCAGTAGTTCCTGAGATTACCCCTTACAACGTCACAAACTCACAAACCCACAAACTCACAAACTCTACCTTTTTATAATATTAGTATAGATTTCATATATCTCTTGGGACATTTTTCAACATTAAAAGGTGCCCTACGTCTTTTGTATAATATTAACAAGGATCGTGATATTTAAATATGTCTATAATAAAATAATATAGTCATAAAACAATATATATGCAAATAATCTTATTACTATTATAACCGAGAAAGTTGACGTCTTGTAAATGTTTTCATCCGATTTTATCTATGCTTAAGTTCCTAGAGTACGATTAATAATAATTTACCAATAAACTCAAGAGAATTGATAGGACACGGAATAAATAGGTGTCTGAAGTAAAACACACAAGAAGTAAAACACAAAAAACAAAATGATCGAAATCGAGCAGTTCTGCGTGATGCGCGAGATCTATAAAATAATTATTATAATTTATTAAATAACATTAGAAATATATTGTTTCCGTAGCAGGTATACAATATTTACATGCTATAAATAGTTCAAACTATATCGAGTGACCGCAAACCAAGGAGCGTTAGGTCGAAATGAAATAACAATCTTTTTGAATTTTGAAAGCAATTGTAGTCTGAATTGTTTAAATTTCATAAGCTGTAAATTGAAATTAATAATATCAGTCTGGTTTTCACATCTAAAGGCACTCCGAGCGATAACTGTATACAGTTTATTACTTAATCAAACATATGGTGAGCAGCACAAGCTCAAAACAAAATATCAATATAACATTTTTTTTTATTTCATAGCAGGAAAACGAACATGTGGGTCACCTGATGTTAAGTGATCACCACCGTCCATAGACACTACCAACACCAGTGGTGTCGAAAGCGCGTTCGCAGCTTTTTTTTGGGGGTAATTGAGGGAGGGGGTGAGGGAGAGGGACGGAGGGGAGATGGACCCCAGCGCTCTCAAAATAAACTACGCGTCGCTACTCTGGCGCAAGCATGTTGAGATTCTACCAAAAATCGATTTTGTAATAATTAACAAACCTTTATACCTACTACACTAAAACGTAAAATTTATGAAAGTATCCCAATATAACTTAACACTTGGAGTAGTTGGTGATCATCGTCTGGTGAAATATGGGAAATCATTCTATTTTCCAGGTGAAAATGGCAACAGCGGAGCCGTCTCAACAAACGGGGGCGACTACACCTGGCGCTGACAGCATCGTGGACCCGACACTGACGGCGGCTACACCGGCCCCACGGAAACCAGGTCGACCGAGGGGTAAACCACAACCAGAGAAACCCAAAAGAAGTTTGCTATGTCTCGGGCTGAAGAACCCTTTAAGAAAGTTGTGCTATGACATAGTGGAATGGAAGTATCCTTTTTATTTAGATAGATAAAATAATTCACTTATTTTGATTTCCAGTATCTTGAGTCAATAAGTTAATTCAGATAAATTTTATATATAGAAAGGAAGAAAGAAAGATAATTTCAATACATACAACACGTACTTACAAGAATATACATAAATACAAAAAACAAGAGAAACGAGTGTTGCATGTGGTAAAAAGGTCTTTGTTTCAGCACAAGCTGTAAGCTTCCGTGTGGAAGCGTTGCAGCGCTGGTTTTCAGACAAAACCTGCTGTATATTAATATATAGACGAAATTACAATTCCACGGACGCATTTACATGATAATTTTAAATTAATATTACACATGCCCTTAATATGTAACCTAATACTGTCTAATACGATACAATAAAGTTTATGGTAACGCTGTGGAATTAGATATAATTTTCAAATGATATCGTACTAGCTCAGAGATCATATGATGTAACCAGTTTATTTAATTTATTTATCATCCTATATATTAATACGTGAAGCCTAAACTTTGTATCCCTTTTTAACGGAATTGGGCGAACGGATGAACGTGAAATTTGGCATAGTTAAAGTTTATATGGAGGAGAAGTGCAGAAACCTATTTATTTTATATAAAATGCATTAGAAGTACATTAAATTAATTAAAATATGCATTACTCACACTAATGCTTCAATTTTACATAACATATACACACATGTAAATAAAAAAGACATTTTGACATCTGTCAATAAAGGACTTCAAAAAAGGTTGTGAAGGAGGTTGCTATGTAATAATATATTTATTATTTTACTCTTACGTTCCAATTACCCTTTTTCATTCTAGATTCAATAATGATATTATAACATACAACTATTATTATAATAACTGAGTAACCATGATAAAAACCTTTGATTATAGAAGTAAGTTGACAAAACCCTAATAAAGTTCAAACTTTAAACAATCAATGAACTATGGTCGAATGTCGACCACTGGGCGCCCACTAGTTTACTGAAATAGTACTAGCTTTTGCCGACAGCTTCGTTTGTGTTTGACCACGATCTTATCTGATGTTAAATAACAATGTGGTCCTAGGTTTTTATTTTCGAACTGACTACGTATTAGCCTGACGGGTCTTCACAGCTTCACCGCAATAGGGCGAGCGCATGAGGCACTTCGTCACTTGGCAACAAGATCAAGGGTGCCAGAGTGGCCGAATTTCGGCTTGTATTGTAGAAAAACGGGATTAGATCTCAAGCGCAGGTGTCGGAAAGCACAAACTCGTGCTTTGCCATAAATTTTTAACGGCTACCCAGGCGGGGTTCACAAAAATACTTTTTTTTTTACTGACTATGCTATTGGCCTAAGAGGCCTCTACAGCTTCACTGCACTACTAAGGCGAGCACTTAAGGCACTCAGCCGATTTTATTTTTAGGTAACACGCTCTAGGTGCACGGCACACCTCGGCTTGGGCTGTTACCTGACAAGTCCCGTCTGACCTAGCTAAACTATTCTAAGCTATTCATACATATATTCATCATCATTGTATGTCGGAATGAAACGAACTAAACTATTAGATTCAGTTCGATAGGGGAAAAAAACAAAACCCAAACAAAAAAAAGACTTACAGTTAAGTCACTTGTAGGTGATTTTTTTATAGGTGGTAGGGTAGAGCCAGGCTGAAGCTTTTATTGGTTTAAGCATGAATGGGTTTGGTCGCCCGGGTTACTACCACCCTCTCATAGAAAACCGACGTGAAGTAACAGTGCTTGCATTGTGGCGTTTCGTTCGGTCAGTGAGAGCGCCAGAGGACCACCTCCCTCCCCTCTCCTCTCCCCCTCCATCCCTTTCCCCCAAACATGGGCTGGCAACGCACTTTAGACTCTCCTGGTGCTGTTAGTATCTATGGACGGTGGTGATCAGTTAACGTCAGGTGACCCACCTGTTCGTTTGCGAGCTATAACATAAAAAAAACTTGTGCTTAACTAGATGGCGCTGTACAATATCTTGGTACAGCTGTTTCACGATATCAAAAGGAACAGCTTATTAATACCGTTACCGGTTCATGTTTACAAGTCTGGATTTCCATATCCCAGTCGCTGGTGGGTTTTTGTACTTAGTTGATCTCGTTAGATTGTCATAAAGATTGAGTCCAAAAATATCGAAGTAAAAGCAAAATTGTGTCGACGATTCTATGGTTTCATTACGATATTTTCTTTCAACGAAAAATACGACTTATTTGGTAGAATTCGAGCCTACGTCGCTCAACGTGCTGTCCGAACACGCCTTTAACTGAGCCATTCATGTAAATTTGACCTACTCTTCGAAAACAGTACGTTTTTCATGATGAAAGGTATTGATTATCCTTTTGTGTATACCTCGCAACGTGTATGAAATATTACATTTTGATTGGTTTAGTAATACAAAGCCTAACAAACTCATATTCGCGTTTATAATATTAGGCAACTGAATATGCCTACCAGGACCAATATAATATATTATTTAGATAGGCATCTACAGTTCGGGCCTTCCCGGTAACGTTTCTCGTCGGACGGTTAATCTCATATCGACTCCTAATACCCTGTACTGTAACCGCTAGGATAGCCCGTATTTTGGTCTTTCGTATCCTACTTTGTAACTTACATTTTACCTCATAATTACTCCACCTCTAAAGGTCGTAGCTTGATGATATACTTATAATGTGCTTCCTCAAATACTAGGTTTTAAAAGGAAAAAAAGAAAAAGTGCCAGAATTGAGAGATTGACGTTGAGTTGTCGACTTTCCATTTTATTTAATTACGTAGTCGTAGTGGCTTAGTGTTTTGACTGGTGGAATATCATTCCGATGTCCACAAGTTTGGATCCCGGCATGTACCAACGAATTTTTCGGAATTCGCGTACTAATTTAAATTGCTAAGATGGCTGACGGTGAAGGAGAACATCGTGAAGAAATCTAAACCAGAGAAACGTCCTTGTAGTATATGTGGGAAATGATAGAACTATGGATTACTCAGAGTTTCAAATCATCAATACGTCGTGGGCTGGCATGGTGATTATGCCCATACCTTCCTTCGGGAAGTGGCCCTGCAATCGGTCTCTTAAAGGCTGATGAGGTGATGATGACATAATCCTACTGTAAAGACACAATTTGGTCTCATTTCCCGTGCCCGTTTTATATTCGTAAAGGTGGTAGAGCCACTTTGTAGCTATTACTAGTTTCAGCATGAATGGGTCGGCTCGCCCGGGGTAGTACCACCCTCTCACAGAACACCGACGTGAAGTAACAGTGCTTGCATTGTTGCGTTTCGTTCGGTCAGTGAGAGCGCC
>MU160190.1:13369-97466 GCA_015888305.1 Antheraea pernyi
CCTACC
The DNA here is from genome assembly GCA_015888305.1 of Antheraea pernyi. Classification (NCBI taxonomy): domain Eukaryota; kingdom Metazoa; phylum Arthropoda; class Insecta; order Lepidoptera; family Saturniidae; genus Antheraea; species Antheraea pernyi. The sequence continues at coordinate 13,376 of MU160190.1, forward strand.
TCTTTCTCCCTTCCCTACCCCTCGCCCATATACTGCGGCTGGCAACGCTCTTGCGACTCCCCTGGTGTTGCTAGTGTCTATGGACGGTGGTGATCAGTTAACATCAGGTGTCTCACCTGTTCGTTTGCCTCCTTTTAACATAAAAAAAATCGTGCAAAGGCAAGACGCGTAGCTTGTATTAAAATATATATGTATATTCACTCTCCATTCATATGTCATGCCTCTCTTTCGCCGACGCGACGTATCGATGTAAACGTATTTTGAAATTCCGTCGTGTTTGTGCTAATCTTTGTCATAGTTTTAAAATTAGTACTAGAACGCTTGTTTTATTTCCGTCACGGCTGAAAACTTTGATGCCAGTTAATAATGTTAATTTTAAATGCTCACTAACTTTTTTACACGGTTTCGTCTAGTTTCTTGACTGAATCGTGATCTTCAAAAGCATTTGAATATATTGTTCTTAGGCGCTTAACCCTTCTATTAAAAAATATTAAGTTAATATGGATAGATATTAAAATGTAAATACTACGCCTTCTATTTTAATATAATAAAAGAGAATGTCGGTTTGTTCGTTACGCTTTCAAGTCTCAATCAATCAAACGATTATCATGATACTTTACATGCATTTTTAGTACTAGACTGAAAAAGGACTGTTCCCAGTGATAGCTCTCACTGACCTAACGAAACGCAACAATGCAAGCACTGTTACTTCACGTCGGTTTTCTATGAGAAGGTGGTAGTACCCCGGGCAAACCGACCCACTCATGCTGAAACCAGTGATAGCTTCAATGTGGCTTTACCACCTACAACCGATTCTTTTAGTTAGTCGCTTTTCGAAAACAATAAGTGTACGCCCATCTGTGGAAAAGCATGCAGGCCGCATCATAGCAATGTCTGATGATTATAAATCTCTCAGTTCGCTATTGTTTTGTAATTATCAATTATAGTCCAGTGTTTGTTGTATCTCGATAATGAAAATAAGAATTAATGGCTACAAAGTCAATCACTGATCGCGATACGTGGGAAGCTAGTTTTCTAGTGAGCTTTATATATAGAAGATGCGTAGGTGCCAAAACCGAGTAATAAAAGTGAGTTATTACTGTCCGACTAGACATATTGGTAACATCTGTCATATGTATTAAGTGAGATGAGATCTTTGCAAGGTTTGCTGCAGGTGACACCAATCTACTGCTGTAAGGAAAATGGGTGCTTCTAACTAAGCAAATTAATGGGGGAAAAATTAAAAATAATAGTACACCTTAACAAAAATTCTTTAAGTGAGAATACTTATGACTCGGTAGGGAAAAATTTTCGTCACGCTTTACGGGTTAAACGTAAGATGTGAATGTATTTGTGCGTATCAAATCAAATCAAATCAAATCAAAATTACTTTATTCAGTTTAGGCCCTAATAAGGCGCTTATGAACGTCAAAACTACCACCGGTATGTGTAAGTATGTATCGAATCTGGTGGTAGTAGTATACAAAAATGAGTAAATTTATAGTTAAGTATTTATACTACGGGACTTTGTATAGTATATAATTTATGAGCATTTCTATGTACTAGTGGGAGCCTAGAGGTCGACATTCGACCATAGTTCATTGCCTTTTAAAAGTTTGAATTTTATTAGGGTTCTTTTGTCAAATGGTATTATGTTATAATATCATTGTTGAATGTATAATGAAAAAGGGTAATTGGAACGTAAGAGTAAAATAATACATACAGTCGAGTATAGCAACCTCCTTCACAACCTTTTTTGAAGTCCTTTATTGACAGATGTCAAAATGTCTTTTTTATTTACATGTGTGTATATGTTGTGTAAAATTGAAGCAGTAGTGTGAGTAATGCATATTTTAATTAATTTAATGTACTTCTAATGCATTTTAAATAAAATAACAAACTTTCTGCACTTCTTCTCCATGTAAACTTTAACTATGAAAAATTTCACGTTCATCCGTTCGTCCAATTCCGTTAAAAAGGGATACAAAGGCTTCACGTAATTGATGACGAATTGATAGGCGCAGTGTTAGGACACGCTGGCAACTGAACTATCATTGGTTGCAAGATACCTCTAACGCATTCTTTTAATAAACTTGAGAACAGAAGTCCATATGAACAACGATACTGTATTAAATGCATCTTTTTCTCCTGATCTATACATCATCATTACATAGTATAAAACAAAGTCCCCTACCGCGTCTGTCTGTGTGTCTGTTCGCGATAAACTCAAGAACTACTGAACGAATCGTTATGCAGTTTTCACCAGTGGATAAAGTGATTCAGAAGGAATGTTTCGGTATATAATTTGTCCAGGATTTTTTTATAATCAGGGCGGGACAACGTCTGCCGGGCCCGCTAGTATAATATGAATGTAAATCTAACTAGGAATAAATAATAAAATAAATTGCAATCATCTTTAGAAATGGCTGTTGGTCTGTTTGTATGAACACGCATCACTGCTGAAGCTGAATAATAAAACCACACCATGAAAAAAGCCTATAATAAATAATCTTCGTTCCATTAAAATCGGTCCACTCTACCGAAAGTTATTGTAATTTTAAAAGATGACGCGGCGTAAGTACGAGAGAAAAATAGATAAGTAAATGGACTTAACACATTCAGATGACTATAAATCACTTTTTTTTTTACATAAGATTCCACGCGGGTGAAGTCGCGTGTACAGCTAGTTCTGAATATATTTCTAACTCGATATTGCAGAAAATAATACAAACTTTCTTTCTTTGGACCGTAGAATTGTCACATGTATTTCTGTTTCTGTGTTCTGTTCACCTCCCCTCCCGTCTCGACCCTCCAATTCCCCAAATACAGACTGGCAACGCGCTTGTGACTCCCCTGGTGTTGCTAGTGTCTATGGAGGACGGAGATCACATACCATCAGGCGAACAGCCTGTTCGTTTGCCTCCTATGATATAAAAAAAACGTTGTTCACACTGTTATGGATGCGTTTATTTTTTGTATATAATAAATACTTGAATTATGATAAAACGGATGCAATTCTATGAATATACACGGGAAAGTTTGTAGTGTTCGGATGTTTGTTACTCATTTACACAAATACTTTTGACCGGATTTCGATGGTAGAGCCACGTTGAAGCTATTACTGGTTTAAGCATGAATTGGTCAGCTCGCCCGGTGTAGTACCACTCTCTCACAGAAAACCGACGTGAAGTAACAGTGATTGCATTGTTGCGTTTCTTTCGGTCAGTGCGAGCGCCGGAGGGGCCACCCTTCCCCCAAATACAGGCTGGCAACGCGCTTGCGACTCAACTGGTGTTGCAAGTGTCTATGGACTGTGGTGATCACTTTACATTTGGTGACCCACCTGTTCGTTTGCCTGTTATGATATAAAAAGTGCGAAAGTGCCTTGCCATCATGTGTTTGAGGGAAAGGAAGGGGGAGAGGAGAGGGGAGGGGAGGAGAGGTGGGCCTCCGGTACTCTCACTGACCGAACGAAACGCAACAATCCAAGCATTGTTATTTCACGTCGGTTTTCTGTGAGAGGGTGGTACTACCCCGGGCGAGCCGACCAATTCATTCTGAAACCAATAATAGCTTCAGCGTGGCTCTACCACCTAATAAAATAGTTATCCCACGATGGTTTTCTTAAAATACAGTTATTAATTGACTTAAAATATAACTACGTACACGAATACTGAGAATAGTGCGAATCACCGCGAAAGATTAAAAATAGCAATGCGTTTAACAATTTCCTTAGCAAATACCTCAGACCGTTTGAATACATGATACTAACAACGATATTTGCGAACTGTATAGCGTTAGCTGGGTTCACACCATATCCGTCCGGAGATACGAATAATACGAATCAAATATTGGTAAGTGGATTAACATTTTAAAATATTAAAAAAAAAAAACATGTACAGTCATCGACAATCTAGCTGTGTCCACGTGAAACCTAATGTATTAAGTCCATTTACGTATCTACTTTTAAAATTACAATAACTTTTGATAGACTGAACCGATTTGAATGAAATTAAAACTAAATATTACTCGAGGATATGCTTTATGAGTTTTTGGTGAGGTTTTATCGTGAATGTAATATTTTAACAGTGGCATTTAAAGAGACAGGCATTTCTGAAAATTATTGAAATGTATTTTATTACTTATTTCCATCAGCACCAATTTTTTATACAAAAATCTAAAAAGTACAGACACATTAGATATACGTTCTTGTTATATATATATATATATACGGATGATTCGGTAGGGTTCCGATTAATATGGTTCTTATATATTACAGATGGTGTCGTCCGGCGAGTGCGGCTCCTCCCCGTCCCCCTCGCCGGTCCCGCCCTCCCCCTCCCCGGCGCCGGACAGCCCCCTCCACGGCACCACCACCACCCACTACCAGAGGTACAAACATATACTTATTTACCACTAGCTGTGCCCGCGACTCCGTTCGCGTCGAACCTCATGTACAAAACATTCGCTAATAAAGTCTTCTCGTCTCATTACTATCTACATTTCTCTCGTACTTAAGTCGCGTCGTCATTAAAATTACAATAACTTTTGATAGATCGAAGATATTTTAATGAAACAAAGATTAAATTTTTATTATAAACGCAGTTCTTTAGCAATGATGCGTGTCCAAACGAACAGACACACGGACAGATATTCCTGAAAATGATTGAAATGTATTTTGTTACTTATTTCTCAGACATCAGCACCAATTTTTTACACAAAAATCTAAAGAGTACAGACAAGTTAGATATTCGTTCTTATTATATGTATAGATATGTATAACATCGAGACAAGTTAAGGATAAATAAATGCTTATTTTACATTCTTATACTAATCTGCTAATAATATAACTTTGCTCTGTATTAAATTCTTGATTGTGTTATGTTCAAGCCCAAATTTAAGCCTATTTTAAAAGCAGCCAAAAATATAGACGAGGACGTTAGATAGAACTCGATGGAGGTGAAGCTTTTGGATACCAATAATAATGGGTGCAAATAAATTAACGAAAATTAAAATATTTTTATTAAAGGTTAATCTCCTTAGAACAACATTTGAAGTGTACTTGCAGATATTAATTGACTAACAGTTTTAATGCACTCTTGTAGAGATTGTTTTTCATGGAAGAAATATTCGAATTTGGATGCAGCAAGAACAGACGGCAAATTAAATCCACCAAAGGATAATAATAATCACGATGCGTTTTCTAATGCATTCATATCTTTATCAAAGAAATGTGTCCTTACCGGAGAAAGTACTTTTGGGCTTATATTTACCGCTTATGCTCTTTAGATTCTAGAAATTTTGTAGTCTGTTTGTTACAATATTTTGGAATCCTATAACCGTGTACTTTTATGTTGCAGGAAAAAGTAGAATGGATTTTTATGATAATATTTACTGGAGAGTGTGTGATGAAGATAATTGCGTACGGATTCCTATTCCACCCCGGAGCATACCTGAGAAATACGTGGAACAGTTTAGATTTTACCATAGTTACTATAGGGTTTGTGTATTTTCATAAATTTGTCTAAACTCTTCCGAAAGACCTTTATTGAACCCTTTGGTTACAGTTAACTTTACTGTTACTATGCATTTTCCACCGACTTTTTGTTTGTATTTGTTAAATGTTTGTTATATTTCTGCCATTGTCGAGTAGCCATACTTCAAGTCTCTTGTGATAGTTTCGATGTTGGACTTGATGATGAACTCCTTTGTTACAAATATTCCAAGGAGTTTTATGACATCTCAAAATTTATGCTTCGTTCTATTATTTCAGATCTACAACACTTGTGCACAATAAATTAAATAAGCCATTTAAAGTTAAATAAACTAGCTCTCATATTTACTCACCTTTTTCACCTGGTATATATATCCTATAGGTATATATACTTTCTCTATATTGGCACCGGGGTCAAACTCTGTGATTACGCAAACCTTCTAAGTACATGAAAGACTAAGATATGTCTGGCAACTCTGGGCTCTTCGACTATAAATCTACTACTACCTTTCTTCCGTTTCATTACTTATCAAGTATTCTATACTGTTAGTGATATGTATTTTTATACACTATACTTTTGTTAATTTGAGGTCTATAGGGTCTTTGACATACAGAAATGATTGAGAAAATATATTTTGTTGCAGTATAGCGAGTCAGACGGTACAGTATATATTAAAAGACACATTCGATGTAAAAGCTTTGAGAGCTTTCAGGGTACTGAGACCTCTGCGACTTGTGTCCGGAGTACCAAGTAAGTATTAAAACACTATACAAAAACAATAAATATGTAAGTCACGGATCATGAAAGATTAAGTTTCAGGAATTCAATATCATAATTATGTGCTCCCAATATATAGTTTAATATATGTCCCTAAAAACTTAGAAAAGCTATATTTAGTAAATTCCGGTATGATTATAATACCAGAAACAATCACAAGTGGGTCCACACTTAAGGATCAGTAATACCAGTAACAGTTTTTTAGGTAGTAGCATTTTAGTTCTACAAAAACGTCCCAAATCTGCTTACTTATTTGCTTAATAGTAAGTTCAAGGATCATGTCCAGTGGGTTTTGATAACTAAAAACTATTGTAGGGTAGATCCAATATATTTGGAAATAGGAAAAGAGGGGTACTCTTTGTACATCCTCTCAAACGATTGTGACTACAATGTATTTTTATAAAAATACGGACGACTAAATAATAAACCAGATCGAGTTTCTAGCCGGTTCTTCTCAATAACTGGGCTGTTTGTCAGAACTAGTGGTAGTTTTGACGTCCATAAGCACCTTCTCAGGGTGAATTTACCTCTTGAATATTTATGAGAGCTTTCCTAGTACATCAATTATTATAACTATGTTTTTGTTTTCAGGTCTGCAGATTGTTTTGAATTCTATATTAAAAGCGATGGTGCCGCTCTACGATTGTGACTACAATGTATTTTTATAAAAATACGGACGACTAAATAATAAACCAGATCGAGTTTCTAGCCGGTTCTTCTCAATAACTGGGCTGTTTGTCGCAACTGGTGGTAGTTATGACGTCCATAAGCACCTTCTCTGGGCCTAAATTACATAGAGTATTTTTGATTTGATTCCATTTGAATATTTATGAGAGCTTTCCTAGGACGTCAATTATTATAACTATGTTTGTGTTTTCAGGTCTGCAGATTGTTTTGAATTCTATATTAAAAGCGATGGTGCCGCTTTTCCACATAGCATTCCTCGTGTTATTTGTCATAATCATCTACGCTATCATAGGTCTTGAATTGTTCGCTGGAGCACTACATGAGACGTGTTACTCCAACAGTACTGGTATGTTACAATACTCAATAAAAATAGCGATGAAGCAATGATTGTTCAGTAGTTCACCTGTTCGGACACAAAAGGCTTAAGTTTTCGGTTAAAAAGCATTGTAATAAAACCATACTACTGTGGAGGCTTTTCCTAAGTTGTCACCTCCTAGTTGATAATTCGTTGCCAAGTATTATAAGTGTGTTCCGGTAATTTGCATTTGAGAGCCAGTCTCTTTATAAGTTTTATGTGTTTACTATTGTGGTCAATGTCATTATTTAACTTTAGTTGAAAATATGATTAAACACTACAATTTATTATGTAATTTAAAAACTGAGTTATGAGATAGTATCAGTTAAATCTATAGTCGAATTGCCTTCCAATTGCTATGAAAAAAATACAGTTATATATCTTTGGCGACACATCCTTACAAGTTGGTTTTAAAAAAAACGTTATCACAAAACAATTGTCCATCATAAGGTTTCTATGATGAGATTTTGAGAATTATCTTGAAATTAATTCTTCCATCGAAGCCGCCTAAGTGTAACTGACAAAATACTGAATGGCAAAGGACAGTACGTATTTTTATATTATATTAGAGATGTCAAGTTAGGTTGTTTATAATTGTTATCAAGGCGTGTGTAGTAGGTTCTATACTGTTTATTAATTTCTACTTATAGTTTGCCATTACACAGCAATGATGAGATTTGTTCCATTAGACCCACTAAGTAGACACGTGCACGCTTTACAATCAACAATCTCCATTGTCGTAATCGAGTCAAGAGAAATAATGATAAATATTACAGTGGACGTTACTTTGCACTTCTTCGTGGAATTGATTGGCCGCTACCACATCTCACTGCAACAATAAACGTTGGATCTTATTTGCACGACGTGTACATGAAGAGAAAAATATTAGTAATTAAATCAAATAGTACAAAGTAACGTCCACTATCATATTTAATTATGGACTTCCAATAAGTAACGCTTTCTTCAATCAAATGAAATGACAAACGTATAAAGTTGCAAATCGAGGTGAAATCAGGAAATCACACAAGTTCTATTTTTTTTCGAACTGACTACGCTATTGACCTAACAAGGTCTTAACAGCTTCACCGGACTACTAAGGAGAGTGCTTAAGGTACTTAGCCGACTTTATTTGACAACTAGCTCAAGTGTGCACGGCACACCTCGGCTTGGGCTGTTGCCTGATACATGCAATTCGCGACCTGTCTGAGCTAACCTAAGCTAAGAACACAAGTTCTGCAATGACTTTATTCCTGAACTTACTATGCTATTAGGCCTTCACAGCTTCACTGGGCTATTAAGGCGAGCGCTTAAGGCACTTCGCTGCTTGGTAACAAGTTCAAGAGTGTGTTCCAGAGTGGGCGAATGTTTAGACTGTTTTCTTAGATACAACACCACCATGAATGTCTAAGCTAAACTAAGCTAGCTATTCATATATACAAGAATTCATAAGACACACATATGTGCCCTACGAATTCAAACGTGTATTTCGTATCTGATAACTAGGCTGATCTAAACAAACCCAGTTCAAAATTAAGGGAACAAAATTAAACCCTTCCATTTTTTTTTCTTTTTAAACTGGTTCAGCAAAATGACTGCAGTGTACCTGATGGAAAGTACAATAAAGTCTATAAATAACGGCGGCTGTCAGTGTTAAATAGCAATGGCAGTCATCGTTTGAACGCCTCGTTTGAAGGACCCCATGTCATAAGAAAAACACATTATACTGCTAAGCACTTTTTAACCGACTTCAAAAAAAGGAGGAGGTTATCAATTCGTCTGTATTTTTTTTTTTATGTTTGTTACCTCATAACTTTGGACTGGGTGAACCGATTTTGATTATTCTTTTTTTATTTGAAAGCTGGTACTTCCAGTGTGGTCCCATTTTATACAGTTCCGACAACGGCATCCAGTGCAAAACCGTATAAGTTTCAAATTTGCATTAAGTATGTACACGACAAATAGACGAATAACTCAATATTACGCTAACCGGTTTCGATGATTCATTTTTTATTGAAAAGGATGTACTTCAAGGGTAGTTTGATGAGAGTTTGGTTAGGTTCTGATTATGGGACCCGTGGCAAAGTAAGAAAACTTTCAAGAAACGAGCCTACTCCTTTCTTAAGGGCCGGCAACGCATCTGTGTTTCCTCTCGTATCGCAATTGTCCATGGGCGGCCGTGATCACTTACCATCAGGTGACCCGCATGTTCGTTTGCCACCAATATTATAAAAAAAACTCTTCAATTCTTAGGAGCATATTGTGCTTATGTTCGTTGCTGTGTTGCAACATGACGCAAGCATTGTAATTACATTACTTAAGGTGTATAATATGTGAAGCGATGGTAGCCGAGTTGGTGGTAGAAACTATCGTGGATTACTGAAAAGGTTGCGTTCGTACCAAACGTTACTTATTGTACAACCAATTGAAACCATATCGCATACCATACCGATAGATACCATACCGCAAAAATGCGCATATTTTAATATACTTAAGGCGGAACGGAGTTCGCGGGCACTGCTAGTAAAATATATTTATGTACACTAAAAATGGAAAAATAAAGTAAATTTTCAAAAAAAAGTATTAACCGACTTCAATATACCGCCCTCCCCATCTCCTCCTCCGTTATCGGAGGGGGCGGCCCGTCGAGCACCTCCTCGACTGCCTCCCGAGGCGGAGGCATGGGAGGAGCCGGTAGCATCGGAGGGTCGGGGAATAATTCTCCCACGACCCTCGCTACCACCTCCGGCCGGAGAGTCTCCGTCGCCGGGGGCGCCTAGGATCGCAGCTTCTTGCGCACAATCCTATACGGGCGCTCCCAAGGATCCCCCTCCAGCGTCTGGAGCAGCTCCGATAGATACCATACCGCAAAAATGCGCATATTTTAATATACTTAAGGCGGAACGGAGTTCGCGGGCACTGCTAGTAAAATATATTTATGTACACTAAAAATGGAAAAATAAAGTAAATTTTACCGACTTCCAGTACATCTCTAGGTAGCACACATATTCATATGTTTTATTTAATTTGGTTAATTTTATAAACTATTTATTTTCCGCTTTTTAGTGCCTTATGGGTTTTTGATTGATATTGAAGTCGGTTAATACTTTTTTTTGAAAATTTACTTTATCTATAGTATATTATGCGGTCTATTATAGATGCGCTGTACTTTCAATGAAAAACTAGAGTGAAGATGCTGATAATATATTTATATTCATGTTACTGCTTAGATACAATGGTGGATGATCCACTCCCGTGCAACAGCGATGGAGATGGAGACGTCGGTTACAAATGCGAAGCCAACCAGACATGCAAAGGTCCGTGGGAAGGTCCAAATAGTGGTATCACGAACTTTGATAACATAGGATACGCTATGCTAACTGTATTCCAATGTATAACTCTTGAAGGTTGGACGGATATTATGTACGCCGTAAGTACTATATTTCTTCCCTGAATACTTTTGAATATATGTAGATATATTCGTGTGGTCGTTACTTAAGTTATGTTCGAATTTTTCTTCAGCATAGTCCTAAATAGATTTCAAATATATAAAAAAAAAATGCCAAAATGCAGCTCTTCATTTTAAAATTTACCCGGTACCCATTATAGCCAGAGTTTTAAAAGGAATTAAAGTGAGGAAAGTTCTGTTATTACTTTAGAATTTTTTAAGTCATTAACTAGCTTCTTGTAGCATATTTAACACTACAAAAAAGGGATAGGTTATTCAGGACTATCGTGAAGAAAAAACCGAACATACACTAAATAAGGACAACCCTAATATAATCTTAATATATAATCATCAAGACAGACCTTATCTAACATATTTACAGCTTTTAAATAAGCTAAATTAGATTATTGAAATTACACTTAAAATGTTCAAGTTGAAATTTATAAATGGCAAGTATAAAAAATCAACTGCAAGTTATAAGAAAGAAAAAACTTAACTATATTTATTTCTAACTTATGATAACTGAAGACAATGAAAATGAAATGTTTATTATTAATGTATGTGTATATATGGGTGTAGCAAAAAAATCGCCTTTTTTATAGTCGTGAAGGTTTGTCAGGAAATACTAAAACAAAAGCTTTGTCGAAATCTGAGTCCTTAATAATCATATTTCACGAATCGAATTTAATTAACACGAAAATAAATTAGGTATGTTAAACTTTGTAATTTTTTAACTCAACCTCGTATTGCCGAGCTGCAAAAATTTACTTCGACTTTTAAAAATATTTAAAGCCCTACAAAAAGATGTTTCATGGTTTTTGATAAATCCATTCCTGTAAATATATGGGTTGCATATTTATGGGTGTAATTTTGTATATTATCCTGTAAAAACGTTTCGAAAATACGTTTTTTCAGTTACCATTTCATGTTTCTGTAAAGTTTATCTTGAAATGTGTCTTGAGGAGAATACCTACATTATGTGTATTGTATAATTTTTATGGGTCCTGTACTACTGCACTCGATAGTAAGTATATTGATAGTTAAAGAACCTGTATTTGTGGATATTTATTGTCTTTATATTTATCTGCAAATACGATAACAGAAACTTATAATGAAATATATATATAGTTCCAGAAATACGTTATATAACAAACGGAGACAGGTGCTATGAATTTGATATTGTGTGGTTAATTATTATAATTTCAGATAGCCAACGTCAAAGGGAATACTTGGGCTTGGATTTACTTTGTGACATTAGTTATCTTTGGCAATTTCTTCGTCATGAATCTGATTCTTGGTGTTTTGTCTGGGTAAGGATAATTATGTATTTAATTCTTGCTATAATCTTTTGACTTTTTATATAGACTGCATTATTCACTAGTTTGCCAGAGTAAAAGCATTTGGATACACAAGAAGAAATAGATTAGGTTGGATTGGGTTATCTGGGTACGGTGTTCTCCTAGAGTTATATCATGGAGCTCTTCAAAAAGGAATTGAAACACTCGTTTCACGGTCAGAAACACAACGGTGATGCCCGTAGTGTTGCAGTTGTCCATGGGCGACGATAACCATTGAACATCAGATGTGCTATCTACTAGTTTGCTGCCCCTGGGTATAAAAAAAGATAAATAGTTGTACCTAATTATTATCTTAGTCCATTTCATTCTAGAGAGTTCTCTAAAGAAAGAGAAAAAGCGAAAAGTCGCGGTGACTTCCAAAAATCAAGAGAAAGGCAGCAATTTGAGGAGGATCTTAAAGGATACTTGAATTGGATCACAGTAGCTGAAGAGCTGGACTTGGAGAACGATCAGGGTCAAAAAGGCGATGATCAAGATGCTCAAGGTAATAACTATTTTGATTATTAATATGAGAATGAATAATCGTTAACGTATTGTAATTACCACGACTCTCTTACTTGTATCTATATCAGGACTAACAAATATTGGTGACTTTAATATTATGCTTATGCAACACGTCAAGGGAGTGAATAGTGAATTGTATCAATTTGCGATCACTCCTCTCTCCCTTTATATTGCCAATTTTAATTGACCTCTGTGCGAAACAAACAAGTTTTTTTTTATTGTAGCCCGGCAAAATGACTGCACTATGCCTGATGGTACGCACAGTACAATCTAAAAACAATAGTGACCACCGAGGGAGAATCTATCCATCGCCGGTCGCCGCTGTCATGCCGGCCTGCGAAAAGCTGGATATGTATAGGCTGATCGCGAAACGCAACCCGTAGAAGCGAATCACTATGACGGTCTATTTCGCCATATACACGGTGGTTGCGACCTTGTCAGGCTGTAAAACACTACCACCCCACTTTCGCCATTGCCTCGTTCGTTATTCAGCAGGGTGCACCACGTGCAGGTGAGGTTGGCTTGGGTGTCTCAAGTCTTATGATGTTATTCGACACCCCTTACACCAGTATGAAAAAAAGACCTATTGTAATGTAAGATATCAAACTTTTAATGAAAATGTAAAATGGGCAAATCCCAAGTCTTTGAAATTTAAGGAAACTGAACGCTCTGATACGTAGCAACAGAAGTAGATAAGATAAAACCATAAATGCGATGAACGAATTTTATTACGGAGTAGTTAACATTATCCAAGAAGCTAATTGCTTCATAAGAATTGGTAGATGTAATATTTTCTACATGTAGGTAGCGTTATAGCGGGAAGGATGAAATAAGAATTACAATATATGTTGAAGCTCAGCATAGATCATATTTAATAATTATTAATCAAAAAATCAAAGTATCCTTCATTCAATTTAGGCCCTGAGAAGGCGCTTATGAACGTCAAAGCTACCACCGGTTCGGAAAACAACCCAGTCATCGAGAAGAACCGGCAAGAAACTCGATCTGGTTTATCTTTTCATGTTATATATTTTTACAAAACATAAATAGTTACATTTGTTATTAGTGGATGCACAGAGAGGGGCGCCATTTCTATAGTTGTAATAGGTTTAATAGTAATAATGAATTTTGCAGATAAAAAGGAAAGAAAAAGTAACGATGGATCGCAAAGTAATGTCAATGCAAATGGAGATCAGACACAAATGTCTACTTTTAAGATGTACTATAAAAGGTTTGACAAGGTAAAGTAATTGATTGGGTCAATGCTTTTGATAAACGATATGATAGATTTGAATTAAGTTAATAATGGGGATTTAAAATTACTTTTAACTGTAGATTATTCTTAAGGCATTTGACGATCAAATTCTGCCATAATTGCTTGGAAAGCAAAAGACGACTTTTGTCATAATTTATATGTGTTCCTTAACGAACAGTAGAAATATAAATAAAAATAGAAGATTTTGTAATGAAACTATTTAATAAAATGTTAGGATAATAATACAAGAATACCAAGGTTACTAATTTTTAATCATTATTTATACAATTTAGATAAATAGACGTGTAAAAAGGGCATGTAGGAAAGCAGTGAAATCTCAGGCATTTTACTGGACTATAATCGTGCTTGTATTTCTAAATACAATGGTGTTGACTACGGAACATTACGGGTAACTATACATTTCTTAATTAATTAACTACACATTTCATTGAATGTAGCTTAGAATTTTGTACATTAAATAATATTTGCTGTAGTATCAACTAAGCTATCTAGCTTTGTGCATTACCCACAGCTAAGGAAACATATTATAGAATCACCTAAGGAGTAACTGGCTGTATGTCACGGGTTTACAGATATCTAATACATTTAAATGTGACATCATATATTGGTATTACTGAAACTGTAGGTTTGTACGTAGTAGAGCCACACTGAAGCTATTACTGGTTTCAGCATGAATGGGTCGGCTCACTCGGAGTAGTAGCACCCTCTCACAGAAAACCGACGTGAAGTAACAGCGCTTGCATTGTTGCGTTTCGTTCGGTCAGTGAGAACGCCGGAAGACCACTTCCCTACCCTCTTTCCCCCTCCCCCCACTCCACTGCGACTCCTCTGGTGTCACAAGTGTCTATGGAGGGTGGTGATCACTTAACATCAGGTGACCCACATATTCGTTTGCCTCCTATGATATAAAAAAAATCTAATTGTATTATTCGAGTTTTAAAAGGATTCAGTACTAAAACTAGCTGTTAATTATTCAGATATCGATATGAATGAAGGCAGTATGTATTATATGTGGTAGGAAAAATAGCTGAGCTGTGAATATTTCTTATTGGCAATCAAGAAGAATTTAAAGAGGTTAAATATTTTAAGCCATTAATTTATCTACTATCCCTTTCCAGGCAAGAAGAATGGCTAGATCAGTTCCAGAATTATGCCAACTATTTGTTTGTAGTATTGTTTACAATGGAGATGCTATTAAAAATGTATGCCCTAGGATTTCAGGTAAGCTCTTTTGCCTCTTACGACTTATTCTTAAAGTATTTTCTTTATACTTTATAAATTTACTTTAGTAAAGTAAATTACAGATACTTTATGAATACTGAATATCTGGGCCACATTATCACGGCGGAAATGAAAGACAATAATGATATTGAAAGAGAACGTAGAGCGCTCGCAGTTAGAGGGGATATGTTTATTCGTAGGTTTGCTCGCTGTAGCGATGAAGTTAAAATCCAGCTATTCAAAGCATTTTGTCAATGTTTTTATACGAGCAGCCTATGGATCAGCTTCAGTAAGAGGACTATGATCGCATTGCGTGTCCAATATAATGATATTTTCAGAATGTTTTTGGGATTACCACGATTTTGTAGCGCTTCTGGGATGTTTGCAAACGCTAGGATTGATGATTTCTATGCTATAATCCGTAAGAGAATAGCATCCATCCTGGCTAGACTTCGCGATAGTCCCAATAATATAATGAGAACTATGGTAGACATGTACGACAGTCCTTTCATGAGGCACTGGACATCTGTTGTACTATAATAGTGTGATGTTCATCTTTTCATCCCATTTTATATTCATTTGTATAAAAACACATATTAATATAGGTACTGAATTTTAATTTTATTTTGAAATTTACTACCAATTTATGTATTAGTATATAATTTGTTTTTGTTTTTGTGGACCCTTGTTGTGTTATAAATAAATAAATAATTTATAGGATTTACCATTTGACCACAATCACACGTGATGTTAAATGACGATGTGGTCTAAGATGATAAACACTAAACTTAGAGAGAACTTAAGCAGGGCTGCCGGAACACACTTATATGTGCTTGGCGATACATTTACAACCTGAGGGTGGTAGCTAGGCGGTGAGCTTACAAAAGGCCCTACCACACATACATACATTATCGAAAGGTCCAGCTTAGTCGCTAAGATTCAAAACTAAGTAAATCAACGCTGTATACTTTTTTTTACTCTTGTATGCAATATGTTTTCATCTTCTACACTCCTAGATCCACTATCATCTTGATTTTATCCATACCCTTTATCCATACCTTCTTCGATTTTTCACCACTTCCATCTCCACTTCCTTAATCCATGCATTAAGCATTAGTATGATTTTGTTTTCAATTTATTATATTTTTGTTGTTTTTTTTTTCAGGGCTATTTCGTCTCCCTTTTCAATCGTTTTGATTGCTTCGTCATGATTTGTTCCATCTTAGAGCTGGGTCTCACAATCCGTAAAACCATTCCACAGTTGGGTATATCTGTGTTAAGGTGTGTGCGATTGCTTCGAGTCTTTAAGGTTACTAAGTAAGTGTAGAAAGCACTCTTTATTATTTTATCTGTTTTTACTCAGTACGCTGATAAATACCAGCTGTGCGATATTTTTATCTTTATTTTTAACATTTTAACTTTTATAAAATAACTCTTAAACTTGTAAGTATTGCTACATCTGACAGAAGAACGGTTCTTATATTGTTAAGTTTTTTTTTTTAGTTTTTCAATAATTACACTCTTATGATCGTTTCAATTGTTTATTTTACAGATATTGGCGCTCTCTCTCCAATCTAGTAGCTTCGCTTCTCAATTCCATCCAATCAATTTTCTCCCTTCTTCTCTTGCTCTTCTTGTTTATTATGATCTTTGCGTTACTGGGTATGCAAGTGTTTGGAGGGAGATTTGATTACGCCGATGAGACGGAGAAAGAGAGGCATAATTTCGACTCCTTTTGGCAAGCAGTGCTGACAATGTTTCAGGTAAAAGATACCACTTACAGTACGCATTCGGAGTTGCATATAAATAAGATTATTAATTATTTATGATGATCTTGTAATATATATGCGAATAATAATTTCTATTCTATATTTAATATACTCGTATAGTAAGTAGTCTGTTATTCTACCGAAATAAATCGACAGATATAACAGAATTGTCGATATAAAAAACTTTCTTACTATGCTTTATTGGAGGAATTCATTTAAAACTTCACGTTTAAAACTGTAGCAACGAAAAAAGCTGTTAATTGAATCCAAAATTATATATTTCCTACAAATATGGGTGCAAAGATTTTACGCAATCTGTTGCTGATAATTAAATGCTATTTGGTGGATATTGAAAAATCAAATAGTATCGTAGGACTAACAAAAGAAAACCAATTAATTCTACACATATTAATAATAATCAATTATTGAACTATATTTGTCTTCGTATTAATAATGGGCACAATATTTTACAAAAACTATACATTTAATAAGAATGAAAATGTAACGTATCTGTACTTAGTAGATTTTTGTAAAAAAATGTTGCTGGTGTGTAGGAATTCAATCAATTATAGAAATGTCTGTCTGTTTGTCTATTTGTATGAACACGCACCACTGCTAAAATTCTGCGCTTATGATAAGGCCTCTTCAAGAAAATCATAAAGGATATATTCGAGTTACATTTAGTCTTTGTTTCGTTAAAGTCAATCAGGTCTATCAAAAGTTATTATAATTTTAGTGACGACGCGACTTAAGTACGAGAGAAAAGTAGATAAGTAAATAGACTTATATTACATTCAAATGACTTAATTAATAGCTGTTTTTTTATATTTCACACGGACGAAGTAGTGGGCACAGCTAGTTATAGAAAACCGACGTGAAGTAACAGTGCATGTTACGTTTCGTTCGGTCAGTGAGAGCGCCAGATATCCACCTCCCCGCCCCTCTCTCCTCCCCCTCCCCCATGCCCTAAACACAGACCGCCAACACACTTGCGACTCCCCTGGTGTTTCTATTGCCTATGGACGGCGTTGATCACTTACCATCACGTGACCCGCCTGTACGTTTGCCTCCTATAATATACGATAGAATTTATTAGATACAAGATAATAGAGTATATTATAAAAATAGCATACTATTTTGCGTGCGTATATAATTTTTTTATAACATCAAAATATTATTGAGTTTATTGTAATGCTCTGTAAATTATGTCCAAATTCCTTGCATTATTATTGTATGCTCTGGATATTCTTTAAAAACTATTATAATAAGAGACATTATTTGAGCAATATTGTTCGGTAGCCGTCATACCGTGCGATAGCTCTGTCCGAACTCGTGTCGGTTATTTAACGATTGATTAATAATTGTTAGAATTTATTCTTAACAGTTTATATCTACATTGGCCAGTTCTCTGTTTTTAATAATCAATAATTGTTTTTAAAAATTTGTTGACTATACTGTGTTCCTGGGTATCACACTTGATTCTAAATTACAATGGGGTCCTCATATAAAACAATTGGCTGGAAGATTAAGTTCTGCTGCGTTCGCCATTCGAAAAATTCGCCAGCTAACAAATATTGCCACTGCTAAGTTGGTCTACTTCGCTTACTTCCATAGCTTAATGTCTAATGGCATTTTGTTGTGGGGGGCTGCAGCTGAGGTAGACACAATATTTCTATTACAAAAACGGGCAGTTCGAGCAATCTATCATATAGGACCTCGAGAATCATTAAAGACTAAGTTTCAGGAATTCGGTATTTTAACTCTGCCCTCTCAATATATTCTTGAGAATTTGATGTACGTCCGGAAAAACTTAGATAATCTGGATTTAGTAAAAGACCGACATAATATAAATACCAGAAACCATAACAAACTGGTCACTCCATGTTTCAGGCTTACTAAGACCAGTAACAGTTTTTTTAGGTAATAGTATTAGATTTTATAACAAAGTCCCAAAACATATTACCGATTTGCCGGATAGTAAGTTCAAGTGTTACGTTAAGCAAGTATTAATACATAAAGGTTATTACAGGGTGGATCAGTATATGAACGATAGCGACGTCTGGAAGTGACGCCTCTCTCTGTGCAACCACTAGAAACGAATGTAGCTTTATACGTCTATTATGTTGTAATAATAAAAAAAAATATTAGTTATTATGAAAAGATAAACCAGATCGAGTTTCTTGCAGGTTTTTCTCGATGAGTGGGTTGTTTGTCCGAACCGGTGGTAGTTTTGACGTTCATAAGTGCCTTCTCAGGGCCTAAATTGAATAAAGAGTATTTTGATTTGATTTGAATTGCTAATATCAGAAACGGGATGGAGACATTATTTGAGCAATGTCGTACTTGGAAGATACTTTGATTTCGTTCAACTCGTTCTTTGATTTGAATAAATATTCAGTTAATATGGTGTTCTAGATTCTAACAGGCGAAGATTGGAATGTTGTAATGTATGAAGGTATTAAAGCATACGGCGGTGTTGGGACTCCAGGGATGCTGGCGTCTATATACTTCATCGTGATATTCATCTGCGGCAATTGTATCCTTTCACACAAGCGACGATGGCTTAGTTAATAGTGTCTTTGAATATCGCATCAATGGACTTTGCTTCTAATCCTAGCAACTGAGTCGAAGCTATCAGTGAAAGAAAAAACCGCAATGAAACTGCATGATAATAAAAAAATTTCAAGCCAAAGGTAGCAAACAAGCTGATGGCCTACGTGATGGTCAATGCTTGCCATCTCCTATGGACAACTGTTACGCCAAGGGTATCACTGTCGTGTTGCCAACCTTGAAAGGCGTGTTTCAATCCCTTCTTGAAGTAATAATAATAGTAGTTACTCAGATTTAAATTCTGGTAGCTCACCTGATGTTAAGTGATCACCACCGACCATAGACACTTGCAACACCAGGGGAGTCGCAAGTGCGTTGCCAGCCAGTTTTAGGGGAGGGAGGAAGGGAAGGGGGAATGGAGAGAAGGAAGGGGAAGGGAGGTGGGCCTCTGGCGCTCTCACTGACCGAACGAAACACAACAATGCAAGCACTGTTACTTCACATCGGTTTTCTGCGAGAGGGTACTAACTCGAGCGAGCCGACCCATTCATGCTAAAACCAGTAATAGATTCAGCGTGGCTCTACCACCTACCAAAACGCTAAACGCTATAAGTTATAAAGTATGGATAAACAATGTATTTAATTAAATTCTCTTTGATCTTTTTTATTCAGCTCTGTATTCAGATATTTATCATCAGCTTTACTACTATGTAGTTTTAAATGTATTATTACCACATTTTTTCAGAGGACTCTGTAATCCAATTTGAAGATATCCTTGACAGCAGGGCTGACGGCTAAATTTTAAAAGTATGACTGTAACTAGAAAAGTATGATGGTGGATGGATATAGGACAGAGGAAGACCAAAAAAGATATGGATGGATTGTGTGAAATATGATGTGTGTAAAAGGTGTGAATACTGAGATGACATCTGATAGATGAGAGTGGAAAAGGAAAACACGTTGTACCGACCCTACTTGGGTAGGATAAGCGTAGGAAGATGATGATGGTGATGACGATTGCAAGAAACTTTTGGTTTGTTTATGAATCAAAATGATTACTGTAATTTCTTGTATGCTTACTTTCTACCCGAGAGCTTTTTGTTGGAAGAGTGCGGGTTACTAAATTAGTTCAATTATGGTTTTATTATATACTAGTCGATATCCGTGGCTTCGTATGCGTTATTTATTATATTAACGTAAATTATATGTGCATAGGTAAAAACGTAAAAGAAATCAAAAATATACTTTTAATTTCCATTTAAAGAATGTTTTTACTTACTCATTGCTGGATATGACACCGGCAATTTGCCATCTAATCGTATACAAGTATATATTTAACTTTCCTTTATAAAAACTATCTCAGATATTCTATTGAACGTGTTCTTGGCTATTGCTGTTGATAATTTAGGAGATGCTGAAGAAATGGACGAGATTCAAAAGGAAAAAGACGTAAGTGCAAAATTAACATTTTTATAACGAAACTATTTTTTTTTTAGTTATAACACTTAAGATTTAACTTATTATTGCCGTTAAAGAAGGTAATCTTCAATATTATTTATCATAATGAATGTTAAAATTATAAAGTCCAATTATAGAAGATTAATCACTATTATTTTTTAATTAATAAAGAATCAGTTGAGTTCTCTTGAGACATCTGGTTCACTTCATCAATTAGATTTTATAGAACAGGGAATTAATGTTTTACTAAGTGATTTTACGTTTTTCATGATCTCTTTATAATTAAGCGAAGATAAAACTGCTTGTTGCTTTTATCGTACATTTATAATAGTAAAATTTTTGCGTTACTTTCGCCGAGTCCAAGTCTCCATTTGTCAAATTTCAAGATACGTCTATAATCTATTATTGTTACAATAAATATTTCAATTTTTATCATATAAGAAAACGTTGGTTTCACAAAATCAAAATCAACTACTGACGCTGGTGCAACGTTACTAAGTCATATTTTTCGAGCTTGGGAGGGATCGCAGGATGCAATTGGTGTGTTTTGTGATCTGTCTAAGGCTTTTGACTGCGTTGACCATAGTATCCTTATTTTGAAATTAAAACACCATGGTATTTGTGGAGCTTCTCTCGACCTTCTAGTGTCCTATTTAGAAGATCGTTGTCACAAAGTTAGTGTAGACGGGGTTACGTCAGCCGGATCACTGACTCAAATTGGCGTCCCACAGGGTTCTATTTTAGGGCCATTTTTGTTCTTAGTATATATATAAATGATCTACCGCTAGTGGTTGATAACTGTGCTGACATGGTTCTTTTCGCAGACGACACTTCAATTATATTTAAGGTAAAAAGAATAGATTCAGAGCTTAGTTCTCTAAATAATACTTTAAATAAAATTTCCGACTGATTTGCGTTAAATATTCTATTGCTTAATGCCAACAAAATGTATAAGATTTACCTAATACTTTAAATAAAATTTCCGACTGGTTTGCGTTAAATAATCTATTGCTTAATGCCAACAAAACAAAATGTATAAGATTTACCTTGCCTAATGTTCCGTTTACTGATAGTAGAATCGAGATCGATGGGAATCTAGTAGACTTAGTTGACGATACTGTGTTCTTGGGTATTACACTTGATTCAAAGTTACAATGGGGTCCTTACGTAAAAAAATTGGCGGGAAGACTAAGTTCTGCTGCATTCGCAGTTAGAAAGATTCGCCAGCTAACAGATATTGCCACTGCTAGGGTTGTCTACTTCGCTTACTTCCACAGCTTAATGTCTTATGGTATTTTGTTGTGGGGGACAGCAGCTGAGGTGGACACCATATTCCTATTCCAAAAACGAGCAGTTCGAGCAATTTATAATATGAGGCCTCGCGAATCATTAAAGACTAAGTTTCAGGAATTCGGTATCTTAACTCTGCCCTCCCAATATATTCTTGATAATTTAATGTATGTCCGCAAAAACTTAGATATGTTTGATCTAGTACCAGTAGACCAGCATAATTTAAATACTAGAAACAGCAACAAATTGGTCATTCCATGCTTCAGGCTCACTAAATCCAAAAATAGTTTTTTAGGTAATAGTGTTAGGTTTTATAATAAAGTGCCAAAACACATTACCGATTTGCCTGATAGTGAGTTCAAGAACCATGTCAAACGGGTTTTAATATCTAAAGGCTATTAATGGTTAATTAAAGGTTTTAATATAAATGGATCAATACGTGAACGATTGTGACGTCTGGAAATGACGCTCCTCTCTATGCATCCACTAATAACGAATGTAAATATTTATGTTACTGTACAAATATATGACATGGAAAAATAAACCAGATCGAGTTTCTTGCTGGTTCTTCTCGATGACTTGGCAGTTTTCCGAACCGGTAGTAGCTTTGATGTTCATAAGCGCCTTCTCAGGGCCTAAATTGAATAATGGATTTTGATTTTGTTGTGTGGTTTTATAAAGGTACGATGGAAGTAAAGCTTTCAGACCGTAGGTATTTAACCGAATTTTGGAAAATCTTTCGATTTTGGGTATTAAGATCGCATTTTTAATCTTAATAATTAGAAAATCAGAATGATAATGGAAAATTAAGTATACAAGATACCCGACTATTAAAATTAATTTCAATTTGCATATTAGAGTAAGGAATACATAGTTAATACAATCATTCAGATGATCCGCATATAGACGTTGGTTTGTGCCGAGCGCTTTTTATTATATATATTATATATATCCGCGGCTAGCTGTAATGTAACATGCCATAAAGGGATGAAAAATTTTGAAGCAATGGATGAAGGTTCACTTTTAGAAAGGAATATTTGTATTGTAACATTAGAATATGTTTAATTCAGATAAAAAATAATTTAACCCCTCGGCTGTTTTTTTAAGACCCAGATCTCCGAATGGCGGGTCATGTTTATTATGTTAAATATCTAGTAAAATAAAAAAAATTAACATTAAATATATAACTTCTTATTGTTCAAGTTTTCCAAATTTTGTAATAAACACAGTTTTTTTTTAAACTAAGGCTGTCAATAGTGTATTAACCACTTGCATAATAAATCCTACATTTGTTTGTATGTAGCTTAAGCCCTATTGTTTTTGGATAGTCCACGACACGCAGGAATACGCAATCAAAAGCTAGAATTTAATATCAACGTTTAATATATATATATTTCTTTTTATCCATATTAGCTGTTTTCACAAAGATCATTTAATATATTATTTTTAATATAGTTTTGTTATGTAAAATTTAATAAAGCTTTGCTAGATTTTTAACTTTATTTGAAGGGCACTATAAGCATTTGACGTCAATGAAAGTACTTGTAAAATGTGTAATTCAAATGATAATAAAATTAATTTTATATAGCAAGCTGAGGCTAACGCAGAAGCAGGAAATCCTCAGCTGGACGAAGAAAGACAGGAGACAGACTACGAGTATGTCAATGAAGAGGAATGTTTTTCAAGTGATGAGTGAGTTTATTAACTTATCTTAAATATATATCCACTGAGTTGGTACATAATGAACTACTCAATCGATCTTCATAAAGTTGGCATTTATGTATAATTTGGTCCTACTTGAGAGATAGCATAATTTATGTTTCGATTAATGGCCTCAATATTTTTTAATTACAAGTTAAATGATTGTCAATGTTGATTATTGTTGTTAATTGTAAGTTTCATCAGTCATAAACACATGACGCTTTAAACTAGTTTCTTGACATAAAACATTTAAACAGCAACGCGTGGCCAAGTCAACTTTTTGGCATAAGATACACACGAAAGTTCAATGATTTTTTTTCATATAATCGCCTGTTCGTTGTAATGAAAGTTTGAATCTTATGTGCAATGTAAGCTGAGTTTTCAATTCACTCAAAGTATTATCTAAAGAGAGAAAAATATGCCTTTTTATATTTCTTTTTAAGCGGTTTTCATACAGTTAAGGATAAACTTTCTAAAAAAAATCGCTTCAAGAAAATACTAGTATAATGAATAACGTAGGTCAGTAAGGAGAACCAATTAACACTAACACTGTATGCTCTGTGACTATTTATCCGAGCTTCGCTTCGCCTTACAATGACTTCGACATAGAAGTGCAACATCCATTGACGACATCTTGCCTTTTATATGCTAAACTCTAATAGGGTGGCGCTAGTGTTTAAATCAATTGAATATCGTTTTAGTTAATAAAAATATTATAAAGGCCATATTAAATCATTAAAATTAATTGCATAAATAGAAATCATAGCTAGATAAGTTACTTCTAGTTTATACTTAGTAGGATTAGCATGGTGGTAGGACTTTTTCTAAGTTCACGTAGCCAGTAATCACCTTAAACATGAAAATCTATAGCCAAGCTTCTGTTGCTATGTTCCGGCAGCTGCAGTTGAGAGCTTTTAGACCAAATCATCATTTAACATCAAATTAAATCGTTTTTAAACGCTAAAGCCTGTAAAGTATAAAAAAATCATAACATAAAGATTTCGCAAAGAGGAAGTCATGAGTAACTATATTAATATTACTTCATATTTCAATTAATAATTAAAAATAAATAATTGTTTGATACAGCCGGCCTTATAAAAAATACAAAAGGGTCCCCAGGTAAGATTAAATATAGTCTGCAAAAATGTAAGCATTTATTTTTATATTTTGTACCCTTTTTCTTAAAATTGTCTGGGTGTTCAACATAATAAATGTTGAGATGAAATATGAATTTCGCAACGTATACTTTTTTATATCGACATGAATGTCGTCAAGGAAACATTTTGCTTTATTTTATTTTTGGCCACCAATACCTTTTAGTAAAATATTACTACCCTCGTCGAGCAGGTAATTATATTACAAGTTTCTTGCAATTATTTTAATAAACTAACAAGATGGTCGTAGTCTCGTTAGAACTTTCAAGAGAGCTCTTATGGTAAGCCATAATCCATGCTGCGTGGTATTATTCCCCCATCCACTTCATTTGTCCACAATAACCAAACTATATTACGTAAAATACTACCAATATTACAAAACATAGATCTAAGTAACACAAGATTTAGAATAATTTAAAAACCATTACATGACCTTCCAAGAACCCAGCAAAATTCCCTAAGGAAACATTGTACTATAGAATGTATCGTTGATTTTTAAAAGTGCATGGAAGATGTAATAGCCAGTACGCTACACTTTTTTATATTGTACCACGGCAAAATGACTGCTCTATGCCTGATGGTAAGCACAGTATAGTCCAAAAACAATGGCGACCACCGAGTGACATACTATTCATCGCCGGTCGCCGCTGTCATGCCGGCCAGCGAAAAGCTGGATATGCACAGGCTGATCCCGAAACGCGACCCGCAGAAGCGAATCACTATGACAGGCTTTTTCGCCATATACATGGTGGTTGCGACCCAGTCGGGCTGTAAAACCCTACCACCCCGCTTTCGCCATTGCCTCGTTCGTTATTCAGCAGGGTGCACCACGTGCAGGCGAGGTTGGTTTGGGTGTCTGAAGTCTTATGATGTTATTCGACAGCCCTTACACGCCAATTACACCTTATATTTACTCTGTACATAACCTTTGAATAAACTAGAATGAGTATAGTTCAACATATTCATATTCATGCGCCAAATTTGTAAAGTCTGATTAATCCCTACATGGTATCTGAAGTATTATGAAAATGGCTTCAATTAGCTGTCCTTATATTTTACAGATCAGACCATGAATATGAAGAGACAGGTTCAGAGGAAGACGAAGTGGATGAACAAGAGCAGGAAGAAGTAGAGAATGCAAATTCAGCATTGGTTGCTAATAACGAAATGAAACAAAACGGTTAGTCTGGAAATGGTATATTCTTCGATACACATAATAATAATATAAGTTTAATGTGCTTTTGCTTTTTAGATTATTGTAAAAAAAAAAGGTTCGCAGGTGTCTAAGAATAAGTAATAAAATACATTTCGATCAATTATAGAAATGTCTGTCTGTCTGTTTCTATGAACACGCATCACTGCTAAAATACTGCATTCAGGGTAACACCTCTTAAAGAAAATCATAAAGCATATCTTCCAATAACATTTAGTCTTTGTTTCATCAGTCTACTTTAAAAAAATATTGTAATTTGAATGACGAGTTAAGTACGACAGAAAAGTAGATAAGTAAATGGACATAATACATTCTTTTTTTTAATTATATTATTGAAGGCAAACGGACAGGTGGGTCACCCTATGTTAATTGATCACCACCGTCCATAGACACCTGCAACACCAGGAGAGTCTCAAGCGCGTTGCCATCCTGTCTTAGGAGAGAGGGGGAGTAAGGAAAGAGGGGGGAGGTGGGCCTCCGGTGCTCTCACTGACCGAACGAAACGCAACAATGCAAGCACTGTTACTTCACGTCGGTTTTCTGTGAGTGGGTGATACTACCCCGGTCGAGCCGACCCATTCATGCTGAAACCTCAGCGTAGCTCTACCGCCTACTGAAGATGATTTTATTAATTACCGATTTTTTTACATAAGCGTAGAAATGCGGATGAAGTCGCAGTTACAGCTAGTATTTATATACGATTGCTCGTCTCATAATACTTCGTTCTGTATTATGGTTATAAGAGTTATAGTATAATTATTCGAACTGACTACGCTATTGATCAAGCAAGGTCTTAACAGCTTCACCGGACTACATTTATAGTATAATGAAAATAACATGCTGAGAGAATATGGGCTCAATTCTTTTTATGACGATCATAATTATCAGCTCTATTCTATTTACCAATCTAAATGAAATGTATAGTGTAGTTGGTGAATATAGCAAGAAACTGATTGAATTAGAATGAAACTCCTAAATTGTGACATGTTCCAAATTGCAGTTTTTATTTTCTCAATGTAGATGGTTCCAAATATTATAACAGATACATTTGAAAGTTCATATTTAAGTCCCAAATATTTGTTTATTAGTGATTTTCAATTAAAACTCCGTGGAATATATCCTGTTAATATTATAAATCTTTGTGAGAATGAACGAACGTGTGATACTTTTTCACGAAACGAAACGAAACGAAACGACTTAAAAGATCATGATAAAAATACAGTAATGTAATTTATAAATCAGAGCATAAACTTTAATTCATAAATATAGTACATATGTTGGTTAAAATATAACAAAGTACATCAAATAAGATTTAAAAATCCTACCCTCTAGGAGCTATCTCGATATATGCTGCATTAATCTTATCTGTCTACTAGCTTCTGCCCGCGACTTCGTCCTCGTGGAATAGTTTAGGCTAACGCTAACACGCAGCGGAAGTTCTCAAGAAGAAAAAAACCCAATTTTGAAACATTTTTCATTGGTGCTCCTATTGGTCTTAGCGTGATAATATATAGCCTATAACCTTCCTCAATAAGTGAGCTATATAACACTGAAATAACTTTCAAATTGGACCAGTCGTTCCTGAGATTACCCCCTAAAACGTCACAAACTTTACTTTTACAACGCAGACGAAGTCGCGGACCTCTGCTAGTGGTCACATTTAGGGATTTGTTTTATCTGTTCCAGGTGACGTTAAGAAGGAAGAATCGCCACTTAAGAAGCAACCTACTATATCAGCTCGACCACGTCGTCTTTCAGAAGTCGAGATTAAGACGCAAGAGAAACCCATACCTGATGCGAGCAGTTTCTTTATATTCTCAAAGACGAACTGGTAAGTAAAGTTTTAAATGTAAAACTTCGTCTAAGTGCCTGCTTGTACTACGGTTTTTTCTGTAGAATATGTAACAGATATAAAAGCGCACACACTGCGGATAAAATTCCGCACCGGATTTAACTCCGGTAGATTTCAACATATTTCTTGCAGTGTGGAAAAAAACTGCAAATTATCGCAGTAATGCTCAAATTACCTATAAACAAACCCACCATAATATCTAATATTATATATTTTAATTTATAATCTTTATTTATAATTGGGGTTTGGTCACAAATTGACCATGTCACCCCAGTGATTAACAACAAAGTAAAACAGAAAAAAAAAACAAAATGTACACAAACAATCATAAAACTGTAACAAAGCCAAATCTGTACATTTCAAGGTTACATTTAGGATACTTTTTGATCCATAAAACGCAAGGGGTTCTCCAGGATCTGCCTGTTTGTCTGTCCCTTTAAACACGTATTACTCTGAAAGTACTGAACCAATTTAGACGAAATTTGGCACAGTAATAACTAATATTACAAGGTTACATCTAGGATACTTTTTATCTCATAAAACGCAAGGGATTCTCCAGGATAACGGACGAAAGTAAAAAAAATGTAGTTCATGATATTCTTGACGAATTTTGGTAAATTTTCTTTGTGCTATATATAGCAGACAGATTAGCTAAAAAACAAAGCTATATTTCCATACGCTACTTCAAAAAAAAAAAACAAAAAAAACGACTACCGTGACTCGAACCGTCGTATAAAGCCCCGCACGTTACAACTGACCTACGCCTACATGACATTTCTGTACGTAATTATCGACCATGTATGAAACATTTATGTAGACGAAACTGTCACTTATGTTGTTACATTTATTTCATTGTATAAAAAAATGTTTGCTAAACAAAGGTGACAAGATTTATTTATTTATCTATACTATAAGAAAACTGTAACAAAGCCAAATCTGTACATTACAAAGTTACATTTAGGATACTTTTTGACCCATAAAACGCAAAGGGTTCTCCAGGATAACGAAAGAAAAGAAATTAGTTAATGTAACTAGACTTTTCTGCGACACCTTAGTATAAGAGTTTGAAATGAATTATTTTGTTTATAAAGAATATCATCAGGCACATTATTGTCAATAACAAAATTGTCTGGCAGTGATAAATTCATGTTTTTAATAACGTATAAACGTTAAACTTATAAAAGTTACTGACAAAAAATGTTCCTTAAATTATTTATAAATCAAAATGTTGATCTGTAAAGGTGTAATTTTTTTGAGATAAATCCACATTGTTGACCCAGGTTTTTAATGAGAACATTTCTAAATGTTCGCTACATTGCACGGGTGTTGTTTTAACATAATCATGTACCACAGTTAAAAGAGGTTTACTTTTCAGTCTCCAGTAACAATTTTGGCATAGTTAGTTTGGCTTAGACCATCGCAGGGATCGATCCAACCATAATCCTAAATATCTAATATTTTCTACTTGCTTTAGTGTTACATTATTAATTTTAAGATTTAGAGTTTCTCTGCTTCTATTCCTTTTAAATATACAAATTTTACTTTTTGAAGGTGACGCTTCCAACCCTATGTTACTTAATAATTTAGATAGGTGATCTAACGCCGATTGTAGATGTTCAGAAATAGATGTTAAATTTATACCGGAAGAATACAAGACAAAATCATCAGCGTATTGAGATATTTGTATGTTACTGAATGCTTTACATATATGTACAGTTGCAATATTAAATAATAATGGAGATAAGGGATCCCCCTGAGCTAGCCCTCGTCCAGTATTTCGATAGATATATGAATCAGCTACTTTAATTTTAAGATTACGCTCTTTCAGAAAATTCCAGACATATTGACAATTTTTGGAACCTACTCCTATATTATCCATAGTGTTTAAAAGTTGGATTAAATCGATATTATTATAGGCATTGTCAATGTCTATGAAACAACCCACAGTTGAGAATTTCTGCGAAAAACAAATAACCTACATATATTGCCGATAAATGTCTTCCCAGTACGTTGTCCCAGTACCTTCTGTCCCAATAAGCCTACAACCCGTTCGTAACATCATCTACAGGGTTCAATTAAAATAAAAACTAACCTACGTATATTGGCAGTAATGTAAAAAAACATTGAGAGGTCCATGGACCTCCAGTTAGAACGTAGTTTCTTTCCCTTTTTTGTAGGCCTTTACTATACAGTCAGTATAGTTTACATAATAAAATATCAAGTTGATAGAGTTAAATTGTAATTTAAACGTTAAAATATATTCATAAAATAAATAATGATAAATTAAACACTGAATGACATCATAACCTGTATTAAAACTTTTTCACACTACATTGTATTAAAGAAAAACATAAATATTAAAAAGATATGAGCAACATGTGTCATCTGTCACTTGCCTGTGACTATTTGTCTAAGAGCTAGGCAACGGTTTCGACAGCGAATTGGCTGCCGGTAAACCTTTACAGGCAAAAATATTGAACTTTATATAATTTTAGAATGTTTTGTTTTTCACTTCACTAACTTTTAAACGCTACTAAAACGTGAATTTATTATTGCCAGACATTTTCGATATTAACAATAATATGCCCGGGTTTTGAGATGTATTTAGATTTTTCGCGTTTAAAAGTACAATCGAAACCGGTAATAACCGATTTGGTGCAGACGAAGTCGCACGGGTCAGCTAGTATATAAATAAATGTATGTCATAAATATAATAAAAGTAAACAAATATGAGTTTGTACGTTTGTTGCGTTATGTTAACTATGTCAAGAAGTAAGTTTTTGAAGTATCAAGAAGGAATTTGCATCAGATTTCATTGTCCTTACATATTCCCTTCTCATAGGTTTTGGTACTTTTTAATTTCCCTGCAATATCCTTATTTGATCGATAAAAATCGGTCGTTTTTGTATTGTTTTTTTCATTTCTATTCTCTTATTTAACTTTACCTTGTTCATTTTCAGGTTCCGCGTCACATGTTACAAAGTTCAAAACCACTCTTGGTTCAGGAATTTGATTCTTATATGCATATTGGCATCATCACTTATGTTAGCTATGGAAGATCCAGTCGGTGGTCCTAGTGATAGCAGGAGTGAGGTAAGTTTTGATGTATGTTGAATTAATTTACTGGATAGTAGGGCACGACAATTGTGTACGACGAGATAGCGACCAAAAGATACCAAATGTAACACGATATGTTTAGATATGCCTTGTCATACGGCATATACCTAGGATATATCCAGTAATTAGATTAGTAGGATTCTATAAACGCCTGGGTCGTGACCATCCTGCACATGGTAATAAAACCATTAGAGTGAAAATTTGCTTCATTGTTTCTCACGTTGTGGCATAAACTAGGATAGTCAGCTAATGTGGACAGTATATCCAGCTCATTAATGTCTTGGAGGCCAGCATAACAGCTACGGCTTGTAGCAATTATTATAGTAAGATGGTTGTCTTAGTTTTTGGCTAAGAAAAAAAATATCTGCTATGATTAAGGTGAGAAGGCTGTGAAAGTATGATGCCATGTCATAGGACCATTTGAACGATGCAACAATAAATCGATTACAAAATAATTTAATTTACGGAGCAGATACCGTAGAGCACGACTGAATATACTTATGAACTTAATTAATAGCAGACGTTGTCCTGCCCTGATAATAAAAAAAAAACTTTAACACATTATATACCTCAACCTTTCTCATGAAACATTCTACCCACTGGTGACAAACGCATGAAAACCCGTTCAGTAGTTTTTGAGTTTATCGCGAACATACAGAGAGACGTAGCAGAGGACTTTGTTTTATACTACGTAATGATGTCATTTGGTGTGAGGGGTCAAATGATCCTAGCTCCTTTTGCCTTACGGTTTTTTTAGCTTTCCTACGTCTTAGAGGAAATAAATACCTTAGTATTACGGACGGTATGGGAGTTCTTTTTGACAGTAGGCCAGACCTTAGGTCCAACATATCCATAACTGTGGCAAGTACGCATGTAGGGGTGGTAAATAAATTAATAAGTATATTTTCAGATTCTTCGTAAAATTGATTACTTCTTCACCGCCGTCTTCACAATAGAATTAGTATTAAAGTTAATTACATACGGATTCATTTTGCATAAAGACGCATTCTGTCGATCCGCCTTCAATCTATTGGACTTGCTTGTTGTGATCGTCTCACTGGTATCTTTAGACGGGTGAGTAGTTTGGATATTTTCTATTTTTAACCGACTTCGAAAAAGGAGGAGGTTACTACGTTCGGTTGTGTGTATTTTTTTTTTATGTATGTTAATCGATATCTCCGTCAATTATGAACCGATTTTAATGATATACAACTTTACACTGTTTTGTTAGGCGGTTGGGTGGTTTAGCATGCGCGAACTGCGATAAGTACTTTAATGGATGTTACTATGCATTTCTACCTACCTGAAATGTATTGGCTTCTACACATATCTTAATAACAAATGTCAAAGGTTTCCTGGTGCTGTGAGTTGTGGCAGCAGCGAGTTAATTTCAGCCAAAAGCGTAAAGTAACATCCAATGAAATCAATCCAAATCCAGTCAACTCATTCAGCAACGAACTGTTATAAATCTTTACGCCAAAGATACTCTCTTTACTGTATTCTGCTTCCTAATCACGATTCTGCAAGATCGAACCGATTGTAGATTCGGTAATTATTGGCTTTTAAATATGTTATTAGACGTTCAGCTTTAAACATATGACTTGCAATATTAGGTAGTACATAAATAATGTTAACTTAGTTTTTTAGTAAACCGAATCTTGGATGCTTGATTCGGTGGAGCTTATTATAGCGTAAGATTATGAATCATACTCATCGTATAGATTCTATAAATTGTTGGACAGTCATATGTAACTGCTCTTGTTTGAACACCTTCACTTGATAAAAATTAATTAGTACTTATTGTGGATCATTTAAAAGAAAATTATGATAAACAACGATTATAGTGAAATATCGGATGTAGTAACAAAAGAAGAAAATATATAATAAAAGAGTAGGTCCGGCGCTCTCACTGACCGAACGAAACGCAACAATGCAAGCACTGTTACTTCACGTCGGTGTTCTGTGAGAGGGTGGTAGTACCCCGGGCGATCCGACCCATTCATGCTGAAACCAGTAATAGCTACAGCGTGGCTCTACCACCTACTCTTTTATTATATATTTTCTTCTTTTGTTACTACATCCGATATTTCACTATAATCGTTGTTTATCATAATTTTCTTTTAAATGATCCACAATAAGTACTAATTAATTTTTATCAAGTGAAGGTGTTCAAACAAGAGCAGTTACATATGACTGTCCAACAATTTATAGAATCTATACGATGAGTATGATTCATAATCTTACGCTATAATAAGCTCTACCGAATCAAGCATCCAAGATTCGGTTTACTAAAAAACTAAGTTAACATTATTTATGTACTACCTAATATTGCAAGTCATATGTTTAAAGCTGAACGTCTAATAACATATTTAAAAGCCAATAATTACCGAATCTACAATCGGTTCGATCTTGCAGAATCGTGATTAGGAAGCAGAATACAGTAAAGAGAGTATCTTTGGCGTAAAGATTTATAACAGTTCGTTGCTGAATGAGTTGACTGGATTTGGATTGATTTCATTGGATGTTACTTTACGCTTTTGGCTGAAATTAACTGGCTGCTGCCACATCTCACAGCACCAGGAAACCTTTGACTTTTGTTATTAAGAGATGTGCAGAAGCCAATACATTTCAGGTAGGTAGAAATGCATAGTAACATCCATTAAAGTACTTATCGCAGTTCGCGCATGCTAAACCACCCAACCGCCTAACAAAACAGTGTAAAGTTGTATTTTATTTATAAAAATATAAAATATTCAAACTACTCACCCGTCTAAAGATACCAGTGAGACGATCACAACAAGCAAGTCCAATAGATTGAAGGCGGATCGACAGAATGCGTCTTTATGCAAAATGAATCCGTATGTAATTAACTTTAATACTAATTCTATTGTAAAGACTGCGGTGAAGAAGTAATCAATTTTTCGAAGAATCTGAAAATATAGTTATTAATTTATTTACCATCCATACATGGGTACTTGCTACAGTTATGGATATGTTGGACCTAAGGTCTGGCCTACTGTCAAAAAGAACTCCCATACCGTCCGTAATACTAAGGTATTTATTTCCTCTAAGACGTAGGAAAGCTAAAAAAACCGTAAGGCAAAAGGAGCTAGGATCATTTGACCCCTCACACCAAATGACATCATTACGTAGTATAAAACAAAGTCCTCTGCTACGTCTCTCTGTATGTTCGCGATAAACTCAAAAACTACTGAACGGGTTTTCATGCGTTTGTCACCAGTGGGTAGAATGTTTCATGAGAAAGGTTGAGGTATATAATGTGTTAAAGTTTTTTTTTTATTATCAGGGCAGGACAACGTCTGCTATTAATTAAGTTCATAAGTATATTCAGTGGTGCTCTACGGTATCTGCTCCGTAAATTAAATTATTTTGTAATCGATTTATTGTTGCATCGTTTAAATGGTCCTATGACATGGCATCATACTTTCACAGCCTTCTCACCTTAATCATAGCAGATATTTTTTTTCTTAGCCAAAAACTAAGACAACCATCTTACTATAATAATTGCTCACTTGACTCGAAGTATGTCAAACTTTGTAGGTGGTAGAACCACGCTGAAGCTATAACTGGTTTCAGCATGAACGGGTCAGCTCGTACGGGATAGTACCACCCTCTCACAGAAAACCAACGTAAAGTAACAGTGCTTGCATTGTTGCGTTTCGTTCGGTCAGTGAGAACGCCGCAACCCATCTCCCCCCTCTCCCTTCCCTCCCTCCCCCTTACCGCTTCCCTCCCTCCCCCTTACCGCTTCCCTTGCCCCACCAACACAGGCTGGCAACGCACTTGCGACTCCTCTGGTGTTGCTGGTGTCTATGGACGGTGGTGATCACTTAAAATTAGGCGTCCCACCTGTTCGTTTGCTTCGTATAATATAAAAAAAAATTGAAATTAATATGATATTTATATAAAGATTAATAGAATTAATTCAACCTGTGTATTAGAATAACCAAGGGAAATGTCATTTTATTTCACTTGCTGTTAAAACCTAAAAATGTTATAGAGAATATTGTATGCTTTTTATTTATTCGCTAACGATGTCAGGTGATTTTGATTGTATATATTTTTATCATAATAGGAAAAGTTTCTAGTCTATCCAATCTTTACTATTGCTTTTAATATTTGAAATATTGTTTATTTAATGACTCTGTATTTTGGTCTTTCAATATAATTTCTAGAATATTATTGATGTGTTTCTCATTATATTGAAAAATATCTACCAATGACACAACTTTTTAGTAACAAATTATAGTATATGTCATAGTGGGAGCATCCAGCAGTCGAAATTAACACATAAATAGTAATGCATATTTTTATTACAGAATCCTACAATAATTCGAATTATCATAGGTGTTTGCTAACACCGCCATCTATTATTTTCTATGTTAATCAATATAGGCAATTTTATAAAGATACTAAGAGTGTTTCGTGTTTTGAGGCCATTGAGAGCCATTAACAGAGCCAAAGGATTGAAGGTCAGTAAGCAATTTTTATTAATTACCAAATATTATTTTAGATGGAATCATTATTATTCATTCTTGTAAACGGTTTTATTTTTTACTCTCACAAATTCTAGCACGTAGTTCAGTGCGTGATCGTTGCGATCAAAACAATTGGAAATATTTTATTGGTGACAAATCTTCTACAATTCATGTTCGCTGTTATGGGAGTACAAATGTTCAAGGTAGGGAAACGAATTAAAGTTACTTGTTAGCTAAACGACACCTTTGGGACAATTTACTTACTATTATAAGCTTGTCAAAGTAAGTATGTTTGAGCACTTTATAAAGAGAAAGTACTTTCGTGCATTTCTATATATAAAAATCATCTGATATCGTTACATTATTGTGTGAGGCTTACTGCGTTCAATTTCAAAATAGTTTTACTAACTGTGTTTTGCTTTCTTTTTACCCATGGGTCCAAAAAATTCTCCTTTGTTTCTCCTAACTTGAATGCATGCTGACTGAAAATTTGCCCAAAGGTGTTGCGTGGAATAAAATTTTTTGGACTCAAATACGAGCTTTATTTTGTTTGTTTTGCATATAATGGTGCAACACCCTACCTTGACATTTCACTCGATCACCAGATGTGAGGTAGTCTGTTCTTCATTACCGTTTTAAGATTTGTTTTCTGTTACCAAAACTGACATTCAGACCAGGACACTGATGTTTTTAATCATAGTAAATAGAAATATGTTTTTGCCCCCCCAAAAACAAGGACTAACCCGATGTAAGTAGGTATTGATTTTGAGAATTTGAATAATCATGTGTTTTTTTTATTTTTTTTGCATTTTTTATAAATAAAATCGCATCGTGCTACATGTACACAACACGAAATGCTCATCGGATTTTGTTAAAAATGGGTGAAAACTATATTAATAAAATATATCGCTCCAATTTGGTAACGTTATTGTGTCTGTTTGCTTCGATGTATTGTGTTTTATGTTTGTTTGTTTTTTTTTTGTGGTTATTAGTATGTCGTTAAATGTGTTTTCGCTTCTATTAAATCTATAGGGAATATATTTGTTATTAATCATATGTTACAGTTTATGTTTTCTGTACTAGGAGTTCAACTTTTTAAGGTAATATACGGTACTGTGTGTTGTTTTGTAATGTATATTGTTCTTTGTATATTTTGTAATTTGAATTCTAATAATTTAATATCTTAAAAACTTTACCTAGGTCTTAAATAGAAATTTAGTTTTTTAATTATGTTTCTATGTTGTATATTATATTGAACTATACAGTAATTTACCTTTAGTATTTTTTATATAAAAAACAAGGTTTCCTTGGAGTTCTATCCACTTGACTCGAAGTATGTCAAACTTTGTAGGTGGTAGAACCACGCTGAAGCTATAACTGGTTTCAGCATGAACGGGTCAGCTCGTACGGGATAGTACCACCCTCTCACAGAAAACCAACGTAAAGTAACAGTGCTTGCATTGTTGCGTTTCGTTCGGTCAGTGAGAACGCCGCAACCCATCTCCCCCCTCTCCCTTCCCTCCCTCCCCCTTACCGCTTCCCTTGCCCCACCAACACAGGCTGGCAACGCACTTGCGACTCCTCTGGTGTTGCTGGTGTCTATGGACGGTGGTGATCACTTAAAATTAGGCGTCCCACCTGTTCGTTTGCTTCGTATAATATAAAAAAAAATTGAAATTAATATGATATTTATATAAAGATTAATAGAATTAATTCAACCTGTGTATTAGAATAACCAAGGGAAATGTCATTTTATTTCACTTGCTGTTAAAACCTAAATTTAAAAAATCAATGAACTATGGTCGAATGTCGACCACTGGACGCCCACTAGTATGCATTAATACGTGAGTTTCCTGAGTGGCGCGCGAGCGTCGTTCTTGGACGCTGAACACGCCACACGCAACGCCACGCTCGACGGTCGATTATAGCGTCCACTCTGGACGTACACTTAGGGTTGAGATCTTAGCGTCATTTTGTAGAGTGATGATTGGTTTATGTTTTAATATCATGAACATATATTTATACTTACTGGCATTCAGTCTTGGTTACTTTCGTGATATCTGTACATCTAAAAAATCTACCCTGTAATATTGTAAATACATTTAAAAATATTATTAAACTTTTAAATAACTTTGTATATACGAGTATTTATTTTAATATCAACAACTAACAATTATTATATATGTCATAGTGGGAGCACCCAGCAGTCGAAATTAACACATTGCCTATATAATTGTTAGTTGTTGATATTAAAATAAATACTCGTATATACAAAGTTATTTAAAAGTTTAATAATATTTTTAAATGTATTTACAATATTACAGGGTAGATTTTTTAGATGTACAGATATCACGAAAGTAACCAAGACTGAATGCCAGTAAGTATAAATATATGTTCATGATATTAAAACATAAACCAATCATCACTCTACAAAATGACGCTAAGATCTCAACCCTAAGTGTACGTCCAGAGTGGACGCTATAATCGACCGTCGAGCGTGGCGTTGCGTGTGGCGTGTTCAGCGTCCAAGAACGACGCTCGCGCGCCACTCAGGAAACTTTATAAAGAGAAAGTACTTTCGTGCATTTCTATATATAAAAATCATCTGATATCGTTACATTATTGTGTGAGGCTTACTGCGTTCAATTTCAAAATAGTTTTACTAACTGTGTTTTGCTTTCTTTTTACCCATGGGTCCAAAAAATTCTCCTTTGTTTCTCCTAACTTGAATGCATGCTGACTGAAAATTTGCCCAAAGGTGTTGCGTGGAATAAAATTTTTTGGACTCAAATACGAGCTTTATTTTGTTTGTTTTGCATATAATGGTGCAACACCCTACCTTGACATTTCACTCGATCACCAGATGTGAGGTAGTCTGTTCTTCATTACCGTTTTAAGATTTGTTTTCTGTTACCAAAACTGACATTCAGACCAGGACACTGATGTTTTTAATCATAGTAAATAGAAATATGTTTTTGCCCCCCCCCCAAAAACAAGGACTAACCCGATGTAAGTAGGTATTGATTTTGAGAATTTGAATAATCATGTGTTTTTTTTATTTTTTTTGCATTTTTTATAAATAAAATCGCATCGTGCTACATGTACACAACACGAAATGCTCATCGGATTTTGTTAAAAATGGGTGAAAACTATATTAATAAAATATATCGCTCCAATTTGGTAACGTTATTGTGTCTGTTTGCTTCGATGTATTGTGTTTTATGTTTGTTTGTTTTTTTTTTGTGGTTATTAGTATGTCGTTAAATGTGTTTTCGCTTCTATTAAATCTATAGGGAATATCTTTGTTATTAATCATATGTTACAGTTTATGTTTTCTGTGCTAGGAGTTCAACTTTTTAAGGTAATATACGGTACTGTGTGTTGTATTGTAATGTATATTGTTCTTTGTATATTTTGTAATTTGAATTCTAATAATTTAATATCTTAAAAACTTTACCTAGGTCGTAAATAGAAATTTAGTTTTTAATTATGTTTCTATGTTGTATATTATATTGAACTATACAGTAATTTACCTTTAGTATTTTTTATATAAAAAACAAGGTTTCCTTGGAGTTCTATCCACTTGACTCGAAGTATGTCAAACTTTGTAGGTGGTAGAACCACGCTGAAGCTATAACTGGTTTCAGCATGAACGGGTCAGCTCGTACGGGATAGTACCACCCTCTCACAGAAAACCAACGTAAAGTAACAGTGCTTGCATTGTTGCGTTTCGTTCGGTCAGTGAGAACGCCGCAACCCATCTCCCCCCTCTCCCTTCCCTCCCTCCCCCTTACCGCTTCCCTCCCTCCCCCTTACCGCTTCCCTTGCCCCACCAACACAGGCTGGCAACGCACTTGCGACTCCTCTGGTGTTGCTGGTGTCTATGGACGGTGGTGATCACTTAAAATTAGGCGTCCCACCTGTTCGTTTGCTTCGTATAATATAAAAAAAAATTGAAATTAATATGATATTTATATAAAGATTAATAGAATTAATTCAACCTGTGTATTAGAATAACCAAGGGAAATGTCATTTTATTTCACTTGCTGTTAAAACCTAAAAATGTTATAGAGAATATTGTATGCTTTTTATTTATTCGCTAACGATGTCAGGTGATTTTGATTGTATATATTTTTATCATAATAGGAAAAGTTTCTAGTCTATCCAATCTTTACTATTGCTTTTAATATTTGAAATATTGTTTATTTAATGACTCTGTATTTTGGTCTTTCAATATAATTTCTAGAATATTATTGATGTGTTTCTCATTATATTGAAAAATATCTACCAATGACACAACTTTTTAGTAACAAATTATAGTATATGTCATAGTGGGAGCATCCAGCAGTCGAAATTAACACATAAATAGTAATGCATATTTTTATTACAGAATCCTACAATAATTCGAATTATCATAGGTGTTTGCTAACACCGCCATCTATTATTTTCTATGTTAATCAATATAGGCAATGTGTTAATTTCGACTGCTGGGTGCTCCCACTATGACATATATAATAATTGTTAGTTGTTGATATTAAAATAAATACTCGTATATACAAAGTTATTTAAAAGTTTAATAATATTTTTAAATGTATTTACAATATTACAGGGTAGATTTTTTAGATGTACAGATATCACGAAAGTAACCAAGACTGAATGCCAGTAAGTATAAATATATGTTCATGATATTAAAACATAAACCAATCATCACTCTACAAAATGACGCTAAGATCTCAACCCTAAGTGTACGTCCAGAGTGGACGCTATAATCGACCGTCGAGCGTGGCGTTGCGTGTGGCGTGTTCAGCGTCCAAGAACGACGCTCGCGCGCCACTCAGGAAACTCACGTATTAATGCATACTAGTGGGCGTCCAGTGGTCGACATTCGACCATAGTTCATTGATTTTTTAAAGGGATACATATTATAATAATAGTTGTATATTATAATATCATTGTTGAATGTAGAATGAAAAAGGGTAATTGGAACGTAAGAGTAAAATAATACATACAGTCGAGCATAGCAACCTCCTTCACAACCTTTTTTGAAGTCCTTTATTGACAGATGTCAAAATGTCTTTTTTATTTACATGTGTGTATATGTTGTGTAAAAATGAAGCAGTAGTGAGAGTAATGCATATTTTAATTAATTTAATGTACTTCTAATACATTTTATATAAAATAAATAGCTTTCTGCACTTCTCCTCCATATAAACTTTAACTATGCCAAGTTTCACGTTCATCCGTTCGCCCAATTCCGTTAAAAAGGGATACAAAGTTTAGGCTTCACGTATTAATATATATGATAAGTCGATAACGCCCGCTGCACGCATGAAACACCAACAGACTCATTGTCACGTTCCGCCTGTGCCGAACGTACAAGCGATAGTGAGGCGTGATCGGCCTAAGCGTTCGGCTTATGACGCATCTATCTATATATAGAATAATTCAAATCAATTAATAAAAATATGCAATTTTTAATCGATATTTTCTTATGGCGTTATCATGTAAAATTACGTCCGCAAAGCGATTTTACACCAACCAATTTTTTGTTGTATTTGATTGAAGAAGGCGCTACTTATTAAAAAATTATAGTGGATGTTATTTTGCACTTGACCGCCTGGAATTGATTGGCTGCTATCACATCTCAACCGTATGAGACGAAT
The DNA here is from genome assembly GCA_015888305.1 of Antheraea pernyi. Classification (NCBI taxonomy): domain Eukaryota; kingdom Metazoa; phylum Arthropoda; class Insecta; order Lepidoptera; family Saturniidae; genus Antheraea; species Antheraea pernyi. Next base: position 54,760 of record MU160190.1, read on the forward strand.
GTAGGTGAATGAATGAGACGTGGTAGCGGCCAATCAATTGCTTGCGCAAGGGCAAAGCAACGTCCGCTATATATATTTAAAAATTTTCTGTGCAAAATTTAATACTTCTAGATCTATCACTTTAAGCGATACTTTATCTGTTAGTAGAACTTAGGGATTTAATTAAACATATGGTGTTTCATACTTGTATAATATTTTCAGAGGCACATACATTATCTATGAGAATGGGAACCCCACGATAAAAGACCGTATATGGATAAAAAATAAGTTTAATTTTGATGATGTACTGAGCGGGATGTTGACTCTCTTCACGGTATCCACCTTCGAGGGGTGGCCAGGGTATGTATTTGAACTTATATTGTATCTTTATCGTTTATAAGTTTTGTCGTTTGAGCGCAGTCTTACCTGATGCTAAGTGACGATGTGACTTTTACATGCTAAGTCTAAAAAGTTCTAACTACCAAGTTCGGCTGCCTGAAGACAACTTCAGTTGCCTGGCGATGGATTTTCAATTTTGAAAGTGTACCTCAAATTATTTTCTTTAGTCTAATTTGACAGCTTGGTATTTCTGGCAAGTGGATTTAGTAGCTAATCCTATATTAATAAATGATGAAATAATGCCGTAAAAGTCCAGAATAATTTTATACATGAATTATTATCCATGTGCTTTGAGACGTTTTAAAGTTAGCGCTTAATGTATGACCTTTTTGCATTAAGCTCATAATACGCAGACACCTTTGTAATGGGGGCCTTGAGGTTAATTCTCGTCTAAATTCGGTCCTGCTTGATCAATTATTGTGTTTGGACAATTATTCATTTTAAGGTTGATTTGGAAAGAAAAGTCATACTCAATGTATTTTTTTTATTCAATAGGCATTTCACGTGGTTTATTAAGAAAAAGAAATATTGTTATTGCAATATTTTAAGTGTTTTTTTCAATTTTTCGGATAAATTCTTCAGGACTAGCTAATGTGAAAACTACTTTATTTAGATTTCAAATATTATTATTTTTATATGTTTTATTTTTTTATATGTTTTTCTTTTCTTTTTTTATGGTCTTTACCTATGAAATTGCCGTTTTGTATGAAAAAATTGAAACGAATTTTTTTCATATATTTTTTATTTGTATTAATCGAAGTAATCACCCATGCAAGCAATGCATCTTTGCCAACGCAGTGGAAGTTTATTGATCTTAAAGAAATCAGCTGGACGGGAGGCAACCAATTCTTCATAGGCATTTTGTACTGCCTCTCGGGTATTGAATTTTTTTCCCGCCAAGGAGTTATTCAAATTCTGGAAAAAGTAGTAGTCTGTAGGCGCAAGGTCTGGTGAGTAGGGCGGATGACGGAGAACTTCCAACCCCGGTTCTTGCAACTTAGAGAGCGTCTGCTGTGCAGTATGAGGTCGCGCATTGTCGTGCAGGAGCAGCGGAAACGAGCTATTGACAAATGCTGGTTGGAGATGTGCCAGTTTCTCCATCATTATGTTCAGTTCTTCACAGTACACATCTGCATGCCCCGTTTGGTAAGAAGCTGTGATGAATCACACCGGTGCTAGACCACCAAACAGTAACCATCACTTTTCTAGGAGTAAGTTTTCGTTTAGGGCATTGTTTAGGTGCTGAACCAGGATCCAACCAACTTACTGAGCGCTTGCGGTTATCAAACAGAATCCATTTTTCATCGCAGGTAACAATGCGGTTCAAAATTCCTTCATTTGTGTGTCTGTTGAGCAGTGCAAGGCACGTCTCGACACGTACTTCGCGCTGGCGATCATTGAGTTCATGGGGCACACATTTGTCAAGCTTTTTTACCTTGCCAATTTCACGCAAATGGGCCAATATTGTTTTGACGCTAACGTCGAAAGCTGCTGCTAATTCAGCCGTAGATTGTGTATCATCAGCTTCCACAATCGCCTTTAATTCGTCATTGTCGACCAAAGTCTTCAGACGACCGCGAGGTTCATTTTTCAGGTCGAAATTCCCAGAACGGAAGCGAGCAAACCAATATTAGGTGGTGCGTTGGTTTGTAGTGTTAGCTCCGTAAACGTCGATGGTGTTGCGTGCCGCTTGTGCCGCGTTGCTGCCCCGACGGTACTCATATTCCATAATTACTCGAGTTTTTAACGTATCTATGATGACAAAAAAGATTGAAATGCGATGAAAATGTAACACTAATCAATAAACAAATGACTACTTTTGGAAAAATAATTCCATGTTTTTAAAATCAAATTAATTTGAAATTAGAATTCTTAGCCAAACAAAAAATATTTTGATTTGAAATGCCAGTACCGCAGAACGGCAATTTCATAGGTAAATACCTATTATTATATGGGGCAAACGAACAGGCGGGTCAACCGATGGTAAGTGATTACCGCCGTCTATAGGCACTAGCAACACCGGGGAAGTCACCGGTGCGTTGCCAGCCTGTGTCTGGAGGGAGAGGGGTTGGGAAAGTGGAGAGGAGAGGGAAGTGGGGAGGTTGATCCTGCGGCACTCTCACTGACCGAACGAAACGCAACAATGCAAACACTGTGGGTCAGGTGGTACTATCCCGGGCGAGCCGACACATTCATGCTGAAACCAGTAATAACTTCAGCGTGGCTCTACCACCTATTAAATTATTAAATTTTGTTTTGGGTGGACGAGAAATGACACGCGTGCAAGAAACATCTTTGAACTTAATTTTATTGTTGATCGTTTTAATGTTATATTAATATGTATTTTTAGGTTACTGTCAACATCGATGGACTCAAACGATGAAGATCACGGACCGATAGAGAATTCACGACCCCTCGTTGCCTTTTTCTATATAAGCTACATTATTGTTATTGCCTTTTTTATGGTAGGTGTATAATTTACCACTCCCAAAAAAATTAAACTATGCGCTTACGATTTTATAACTTACACGTACTATTATTATACTATAGATACATTAACGTTTTTTTTATAACTTGAAGTCAGTATATGCGTTGTTGCAATATTACAAAGACTATGGTAGTACAGCTTCAATCAATGTTTATTAAAATTTCATAAATGAGGTTTATCATTCGGTGAATAACCATTTATTTAAGCTTAAGTTTTAAATTTAAGTTTAAGCTTAGCGTGTCACCATCTTGGACTAAATCGTCACTACAAATATTAAGTAAAACTGTTGTCAAACACTAATAAGTTAAAAAATACTGTTAAGCTTAAATTAAATTAAGTATAGTTTCCTTGTATACTTTAATTACTTCAATCGTGAAGTAAGAAAGTTCGGACAGACGATCAGCACGTATCAGCGAATTAATTACTTAACCGAGCAAAATATTTAACTGTGCTGAAGTTTCGCTAAGTTTATCTATCTCGTAAACATGGAATAACCGTTTGTAATTTGCATAAACCTGACTTTGAATTTAATCACCAACAGCTCACGTTTCAGGAAGCAACATGTCAAAATGTGAACGATTCAAAGATTGTCCCGTAATAAGACTATCTAATGGGAAAATATAACAAATTGTCGATTTGCCGATGTTTAAAACCGCACTTAAACCGTGTATTCTATTTATTATCTATTTATGATTATTTGGTATGCATGTTATTAAGTTGATAATTTGTCTATCTCGTAAACATGGAATAAACGTTTAAAATTTGCATAAACCTGACTTTGAATTGAATCACCAACAACTCACGTTTCAGGAGGCAACATGTCAAAATGTGAACGATTCAAAGATTGTCCCGTAATAAAACTATCTAATGGGGAAAATATAACAAATTGTCGGCTTGTTAATATTTGAAACCGCACTTAAACCGTGTATTATATTTATTATCTACTTATGATTATTTGGTATACATGTTATTAAGTCCATAACATTTTAGGTAAATATTTTCGTCGGATTCGTTATAGTGACATTCCAAAAGGAGGGCGAGCAAGAATTCAAGGATTGCGAACTCGACAAGAACCAAAGGAATTGCATCGAGTTCGCGCTGAAAGCGAAACCAGTTAGAAGGTAATGTAAGAGTTTAGAGTGGCAATGTCACGCATCACTCTCGTTGTGTTTTTCTTTTGCGCGTGGTGCTGTATCTTTTTCTTCCGTTCCTACTTCATTGATGCTTCTGTTAACTTCGTTATTGGTACTTACAGGGTGCAAATGCTATGTTACTCTAAATATGCAATCATGTACTTAAAATAAGGCACCAATTATATCTAAATTCAAAATCTAAATCTCAAAATACTTCATCTTATTTAAGCCCTAAGAAGGCACATATGAATGTCAAAACAACCACCGATTCTGAAAAGAACCCAGTCATCGAGAAGGCCCGGCAAGAAACTTGATCTGGTTTATCTTTTAAACAAATATGTACATGTCGGCACCTACCCTCATCACAAAGCGTATCATTCGGTCATGCCACTTTCCCTACTAATCGACTTGTGTAAATGATCAAATAGCACACGTTTCAATAGTTTTTTTTTATCAAGTATTCGTGTAGTAGATTACTCAATAAAGAATAACTTCCTAGCTCTAAAACTATAGAGGACCAATGTCCTGTCGTAGACTTTATTAATATATTGATATAATAATGAATTAAAAAAATATTGAGAGACTGATAATTTAGGATTCTATGTTTATTTATGCGAGAAACAAAAATAGTGGAACATTAGAAAAAAAACTTGACTACGTCGACTATCTGTTCCGATAAAAGGTAAGCACCACCCAGGCAATTACATAATTATTAAAAAAAAATTAAGAGCAGTGAAGTCGTTTAGGAGGAAAAGAGTCACTGACACACGCACACCAAAATGTTATATATGAAGATTATATATTTCAGGTACATTCCAAAACATCGTATCCAGTATAAGACATGGTGGTTCGTTACATCACAGCGCTTTGAATATTTCATATTTTTCTTCATAGTGCTGAATACGGTGGCCCTGATGATGAAATTCCATGGGGCCAGTTATGAATATAAAAAGGTAAACGAGATTGTTTGTATATTATTAGGTATTTGTAGGGGTCGAATTCATAAATGAATCCAATAATGTTGAGGATTACAATAGAAGATACAACATGCTGCCAAAGGCGTCGGCCCAGCATCAGGTCCCACTGGGACTCGGCGTAATAAAGACACCCATCAGCCAAACCTGTCTAATGGGGATATGGTTCGGGGGTATGCCTAGCTTGTATTAGTTCAACGTTAGCTACGAATCTCATGTTTAACATAAGCCTTATATATATTTTTGGCAGCGGTACAAGATAAACTCCTTTCATCAATAAGCTTACTACCATCGAGTTCAGAGTGGCAATGTCGCGTATAACTCTCGTTGTCATTTTCTTTTGCGCGTGGTGCTGTTTCTTTTTGTTCTGTTCCTAGTTAATTTACTCTCCTGTTAACTTCGTTATTGGTACTTACAGGGTGCAAATGCTATGTTACTCTAAATATGCAATCATGTACTTAAAATAAGGCACCAATTATATCTAAATCTAAAAATACTTCATCTTATTTAAGCCCTAAGAAGGCACATATGAATGTCAAAACAACCACCGATTCTGAAAAGAACCCAGTCATCGAGAAGGCCCGGCAAGAAACTTGATCTGGTTTATCTTTTAAACACATATGTACATGTCGGCGCCTACCCATATCACAGAGCGCATCATTCGGTCATGCCACTTTCCCTAATTTCCCTACTAATCGACTTGTGTAAATGATCAAATAGCACACGTTTCAGTAGTTTTTTTTTTATAAAGTATTCGTGTAGTAGATTACTCAATAAAGAATAACTTCCTAGCTCTAAAACTATAGAGGACCAATGTCCTGTCGTAGACTTTATTAATATATTGATATAATAATGAATTAAAAAAATATTGAGAGACTGATAATTTAGGATTCTATGTTTATTTATGCGAGAAACAAAAATAGTGGAACATTAGAAAAAAAAACGACTACGTCGACTATCTGTTCCGATTTTTATCTTTTGATAAACACCACCTAGGCAATCTCATATATAATAAAAAAAAATAAGATCAGTAAAGTCGTTTAGGAGGCGAAGAGTTACTGATACACGCACACCAGAATGTTATATATGAAGATTATATTTTTCAGGTACATTCCAAAACATCGTATCCAGTATAAGACATGGTGGTTCGTTACATCACAGCGCTTTGAATATTTCATATTTTTCTTCATAGTGCTGAATACGGTGGCCCTTATGATGAAATTCCATGGGGCCAGTTATGAATATAAAAAGGTAAATGAGATTGTTTGTATATAGTCTATAGGCCATCTGTTTGTCTAATGTTATGTTAGTCAACCTTAGAGGGGTCGAATTCATAAATGAATTCAATAATGCTGAGGATTACAATAGAAGATATACCATGCTGCCCCAGTCATCGGCCTAGCGCCAGACTGGGACTCGGCGTAATGAAGAGACCTGTCAGCCAAATCTGTCTAATGGACCAATCCCAAGATTCGGATACGGGAGCCTAGAAGTATGCCTAGCTTGTCTTAGTTCAAAGTTAGCTACGAATCTCATGTTTAAAATAAGCTTAATATATATTTTCGGCAGCGGTACAAGATTAACTCCTTTCATCAATAAGCTTACTACCATCATTTAGAAGATCTTTAGTCTATGCATCGACAAATGATGTGTATATACGAACGCAAACGTATATATTTTAAAATGAACCAATTTGATAGGATGATCACAGGCTCCAGCAATTTTGGTACCCTTTTCACTTCTTGTTTTCTTTATATACTTTTGCTAAAAGAGCAAAGGCTAAAAGATCACATCAGACTTCGTAACTATATAATAATAATCATAAATACAATGGTACAACAAAATAATCTCAAGAAGGGCTGATGTCAGGCAGGCGGCCGATCGTAAAAATTAAGCCAAATCATATACCACAACATAACAAACGTGTTGTACCGACCCTACTTACGTGGGACAAGGGTAAAAAGAAGAAGAAGATTTCTTTATATTCTTGCGAGTGTACTTACATGGACATTGTTACCAATAAAGTTTAAAAGTAAATTTAAAACAATGAATTTAGTGTTTTCTAAATATCTTGGACTTGACCTCATCGAAACTATTTAACTATCAACAGTGTTGATTATTAAAGGTTTTATCATAGTAGAAAATACTGTTTCATCATAAACCAAAATTTGTATTTGTGGACGTATTTTCTTCTAAGCCTATAACAATTCAGATGTATCAATAAATGTGTTTGGTTTGTTTCAGGGTCTGGATTATCTTAACATGCTTTTAACAACGGTATTTATGTTAGAATTTGTGTTCAAGCTCGCTGCCTTCAGATTTAAGGTGAACTTTTGGAAGATCTGTAGTCTATACACCGACAAATTATGTTTATAAGAACGCCAACGTATATGTTTTAAAATGGACTAATTTGATTGGACGATCACAGGCATCAGCAATTTTGGTGCCATTTTCTTCGCGATTTCTTTCTATTCCAACTGTTTATATTCTTACAAGCATACCTACATGAATATTATTACTAAAAAGTTTAGAAGTAAATATAAAACAATAACTCTTTCTAAGTATCTTGAACTTGCTTTTATCAAAACTGGTGACTGATTGTGGTAAATCTAACATTCTACTATCAACGGTGCTAGTTGAATGTTGTGTCATAATAGGAAATACTGTCTGATTTTAAACCAAATTTGGACGTCGTACTCATTTTATTCTGTATATAACAATTCAGATGTGTTCAAAATATGTTTGGTTTTGTTTCAGGGTCTGGATTACCTTAACATGCTTTTAACAACAGTATTTATGTTAGAATTTGTGTTCAAACTCGCTGCCTTCAGATTTAAGGTGAACTTTTGCTTCTTTAATTATACTATATACAGTAGTTGTTTTCTTCTTTATTATATATAAATTAATTACCTGTGACACTTAGGAAAAATCCTCATTAATCAGCGTTAATATGTTTAAAACATAGTCTTTCAGTTGCATCATTGGCTTCACAGTTTACACTATTCACTTGCCTAAGTTATCTTGTGGATAGATTTTGATTATTGTTTCGTACATGAACCGTACCTTGACTATAGATTTCGTCCTCAGAAAGAAGTCACGTTGCTGGAAGCAATAATATGTTTTTTACATGTATTCTAGCAATATTTTCTAAATTTTACCAATAAAATTGAATCCTAATGTAAATTGACTCCATTTGATTGGTGGGTTGTTAAATTTAAACCGGTGGTTAATTTTCTTTATTTGAAATGATTGCTAAGTTTGCACTAATATTAAATACAACACTTCTAGAGTAATCTATAATCATGCTGCAATAATTAATAACTTAAGACATCTAACCACAAACTAGGAAGGTTACCTAAATAAAAAAACAGAACTAGTAATTTTTATGGAGTTTACCCACAAAATAGTAAACGCTAAAGCTATTGCTGTACCATGAACTGATTTACACCCTATTTTTAAATTGCAGAATTATTTTGGAGACGCCTGGAATACAACTGACTTCATTCTAGTTGTTGGAAGTATTATAGACATAGTTGTAACGCAAGTAAATGAGAACAAACCAATGATGGAGGTAAGCAATTTTATGAATATCGTTTTGTTAATACGCATTTACCCTATATTTATAATTTCTCTGATATTTTCCATTTGACTTTCAGAATGTCAAATAACATGTGATATCGTAATGTAGCTTATATATTCTCTACAATATTATAGACCCAAATAAAGAAATCCACAAAAACACATTACACTTATATGAATTCTAACAATTAATTAATCTATACTAGCTTCTGCTCGCGATTTGGGTCGCGTGGAGTAGTTACTTTGGGCTAGCGCTAACACACACCGGAAGGTCTCAAAAGGAAACAAAACCCCGATTTTGAAACATTCTTCATTGGTACTCCGCTCCTATTGGTCTTAGCATGATGAGCCTATAACCTTCATCGATAAATGACTTATCTAACACGGAAAGAATTTTCAAAATCGGTTTAGTAGATCCAGATATTACCCCCTACAACTTCATAAACTTACAAACTTTACATCTTTATAATATTAGTATAGATTAGCTGTTACTTGTGACTTGGCTGTCGTGGAATATAATAAGAAATTTTTGTTCACTGTAATAGTGCGCGTAGGTCGCGCACGGTGTTGGCCACCGTTTGTTTAGTTTATTATATTTGCACGAAACCCTAATATTTTTAAGATATTCCTTATAACATCAGCTCGGAAATCTGCTGGAACTAACCAAGAGACACAGACAAAATTGTTAAAAATTAGTTTTCTTTTCAAAGTACAGTATACACTTTCATATCCATTTAATAAAAACTATTATATTAACATCACAGACAGATTCCTAAATCTTATTTAACATGAAAAGCATTAATGTTTGTTTTTATTTCTTTTTCAGTACGGAATGATTGACAGCAAGCAAAATAAAGGGGTAAGATACGTGATCTTTCTTTGTAATTTGCAATGATTTCTTAATTTATAATTTACCATCCCATGGCCTTGTCAAGTCTAGTAATTCTGAAGACTATGTTGGTAACTGGCTTTTCTATACTGCGCAATAAGAAAATGGATCAAATCAAAGCAAAATAAAATTGGAGAAAAATTATTAAGTCTTTAGCCTGTGCCTTCAGAAAAGTACTGCTAGCGTTTTTTTTTATTAAATGTAATTTGAAAACGCAAGGCGGCAAAACACTCCGGCTGTCTCACTGACCGAACGAAACGTAACAAGCACTGTTACTTCACGTCGGTTTTCTATGAGAGGGTGCTACTACCCCGGGCGAGCCGACCCATTCATGCTGAAACCAGTAATAGCTTCAGAGTGGCGCTACCACCTACCAAAATGTCGCTATAAATTAACACTTGGATATACGATGACATATCCTACGATATAATCTTTGGATTTTTTTAATGATAAACCATTGCGTCTAATTCTTAACAAAGAAGATACAATTTATTAAATATATTTAAATCTGTCGATACCCTAAGTGAATTATCAGAATTTATCGATCTTTTTCAGGGCAATCTGCTGAAATACATCACCTTCTTCCGTTTGTTCCGAGCCATGCGTTTAATAAAACTGCTGTCCAGGGGTGAAAGAATCAGGACCCTCTTGTGGACGTTTATTAAGTCATTCCAAGCCCTGCCATATGTCGCTTTACTTATAGTTCTTTTGTTCTTCATCTACGCAGTCGTTGGTATGCAAGTAAGTTGTCAAATGTTCTTAGTAAATATTTTCTTATAATTGATTATCTTAGGCATAATGAATTACATGAATTTATGTTATTCAATTATTACTATATGTTCATTCTTTTTACAATATAAGGTAAACTTTCTTATGGTAATTAAATTTGCATTATTAAATAAATGTCTCCTTTGTAAACAGAATTGTAAAGCTAATTAATTTCACTTATTTATACTAATATATAAAGCTGAAGAGTTTGTTTGGTTGAACGCGATGATCTCAGGAACTACTAGTCCGATTTGAGAAAATCCTTCGGTTTTAGATTGCTTTATCGAGGAAGGCTCTAAGGCTAAAATTCTTTTACCAATAGAAAGCCACGTTACTTGTGTATATTATATGCTATATATCATCACGATAAGACCAATGAAAGCGGAGCACCAATGTAGAATGTTTCTAAATCGGGCACATTTTCCTTTTGATAGATTTCGTTAGCGTTAGTATTATATACGTTGCCATTATAACGTCGTAAGTTTGTATTGCAAACAATTTCAAAGTTTATTTTGTTTTCCTATTAAAAAAGTTTATACTACTTTTATTTCCAATTTTTTGTTTGTTATCTATTCTGTTTTATAAAAATAAAGTTTGTATATGTACAATTAAAATAACAACTTTTTCCATTCGGAATATGGCTACAAATGACCAAAAAAATGTTTTTTTTTTACTTTAGCTATATTATTATGTTTTGTCTGTTTGATTGTTTTTTCCGGGTAATCTCCAAAACGGCTGGATCTATTTTAACGGGAATTTTACTGCCATATAGCCGAAATTATAGCGGTTATAGCACATATTCTATTTTATTTGTTCGCGGCTTCGTCCGCATTGCTATTTCCAACGTGGTTGAACCGATTTTCACAGGGTATTCATTGGGAGATAGCAGACCTCATAAAAAGTAATTTAGGTTTTTTATTTGCCTTCGGCCGCAGTGGAATATCCGTAATGCTTGAACTGATTTTCACGGGACTTTCACTGGCAGATAACTCACCTTATAAGAAGTAACTTAGACTATTTTATTTTGTTACTTAAACTTCGTCCGCAATATCCTACTATCGCCTAATTGGTTGGACCGACTTTTACGGGCCTTTTACGGGCTCGGGAAGACGTTGTCCCGCACCGATAATAAAAACAAAACCTTGACAAATTATACCTAAACCTTCCCCATGTATGTTAAGCGATATTTTCGTCAATTGTGAACCGATTTTAATGATTCTTTTTTTATTTGATTTGGTACACTATGTAGTAATTCAATGCTACCTGTGCATTCGCCCGTGTGAAATTGATCAAAAATATATTACAACCACGTGAGACGTGTGCTTTACTGGACTCCAAGAACGTTATATAAGAAAGTAATGAAAATTATAAGCTATACATTATCGAACAATAAAACAAATTCTATAATGTATAGCTTATAATTTTCAGTACTGCCTTATATAGCGTTAGTGAGCACTGAATGTGCTATATAGTAGGTTGAAGTTCCAGGTATGTTGCTGATGATAAATCCCATCCCATTCGATATATTATTAGTATTTTGGAAACTTTTTCTGATGGAAGGAACAGTGCGAAATCTTCAATAGCACTTAATAGTCGGTCAGAGGAACCTTCGCTGGGCTGTGAACTTATTATCAATTACAATGTAGAGTACATGTTACGTTTGTAATTATAAATCTTATGTTTTTCAGTTATTCGGAAAAGTATTCCCTGACGGTGAAGTGATAACGGATAACAATAACTTCCAATCATTCGGCAGCGCCCTTATGGTTTTATTTAGATCAGCAACAGGTTCGTTATTTTAATATACAAATAGGTAAAAATAAAGCAGTCTAGTACCGCAGTCTAGTACCATTATCTCCTCTGTTCCTCAACCGATTTTACGTTTTTTATTTAGTTAGTTTGGTATGGACGAGCTTTAATGTTATTCATTATTTTATTTGTAAAATAACAATTTAAAAATAATGCGTAATGATCTATCTGCACACGCTTGCTGCTATAGTGGTACACTCTTTGGCGAAAGATAATCTGTAATAATTATAATATGAAAATTAAAAATTGCATAATTGGACATCCACAAGTTTTAATAAGTATCAAAAACATTTTTGTCATATTAAACAATAAGCTTGTTATAGGTGAAGCCTGGCAGGAGATCATGATGGCGCTATCGCGTAACGAAGCAGAGCGCCCCGGTGACCCGATCCATTGTATCGTGGTCCTCGAAAACGGGGAATATGTGCCTGATAAAGAAAACTGTGGAACCTGGGCGGCCTTAGTGACATTACGAATTCCACAATCAGAATATACTACAAATTTAAATACTTAAATCAATGTTAAAGGGTCATCATATACGTTTTATTGAAATAATTAGGTAATTGATTCTATACGTAACGTATTACAAAATAGAATTCATTGTCAGATAGACATCTTAGTATTCACTAAGATATATCTATATCTATATCTCTTTTATACTCAAATATAGATGTGAGAGTTAGTATGTATGTTGAAGATTCTTTGTTTTTGTTTTGGGTTAACAAGCTTAGTACTCTTTAGTTCTATTCTAGGTAGTTATGCTCAGTATTTTTGGTTTTAATTTGAGTTAACAGACAAAGTATTCTTTAGATTCTTCTGGGTATTTGGGTCGTGTATTCTTTGATATTATTCTATATAGGTATGCTGGGTATTTTTGTTTTAATTTGGGCAAACAGGATGAGTATTTATTGGGTACTTGGGCTAGGTAGTTTTTGCTAATTTAGAATTTACGCTATTAAATATTCCGGGGTTGTTTAGTCATACATTATTCACGTTCAAATGATATTACATGCCACACACGACTCCTAAACCTGGCTTATAACAGGTTCCGAAAGCGCAAAGAGCAGGCCGCGGCCGCGTCAGTGCAGAATAATCAAATGACGCTGCAAGCTGGACTTCGTACCTTACATGAGGCAGGCCCTGAACTGAAGAGAGCCATATCGGGAAATTTAGACGAGATCGTCGTTGAAGCTGTGGAGCCGATGCATAGGGTGAGTTTTATAGTTATGTGAAATCAAAGAATTTTGGCCTTGATAGATAATAAAGATTTTAGAGTATAAGAAATTGAATGTTTAAAACACAGGAGCCTAGGTTTTTTTTTTATGTCATAGTAGGCAGACGAACAGGCGGGTCATCTGATGTTAAGTGATTACCGCCGTCCATAGACACTAGCAAAACCAGGGGAGTAGGGTTAAAGTGAAAGGCGGTGGACAGAGCAGTCAAGGTCAATATCGCGGCACCCATGGCTCAGTTCAAAATATTTCAATAATTTTAATAAATATTGTGGTCAGCTTTTATCATGCGTCTATCATCTGAACGATTGTATTTATTATGTATTCCGTACTGTAAGACGCAGATTAAAATTAAAATCTATATTTGGATAAGTTGTCTACTATTTATTTCTCCTTATTATTAGTTACATATACATTTTTGTTATATGTATAGATTAAATCAAACTGTGTATTATAATATTACTCTTATATATTTACTATTGGGGCCGCCGCCTGTCAATATGGTGACACCTCTCGCCCTCGTACGTCACCGGCCCGCGGTTAGGCGGGGTGAGGTGAGATGTGAGGCAAGGCGACGTTCCCCGGCAGTGGGCGGGCGTAGAACTCTCGAAGGTGGTAGCGAGAGTGCCGGTAGCCCACCTCGGTGGCGACAGTCGGATGCCGAGTATCATAGAGTAGTTTTGATCGCATAGTTCATCGCGACAATATTGAATAGTTAATCGAGAAGTCTTCATCGTCAGTAGTAGTGCTCTGTTGGCTCGGGGACGCGGTCATTATACGAGAACCACGGTGTTTTCTTGCGACCACCCCGACCTCCGCTTCATAATCCACCACCTTCATCGGCTGACTCGTGCATCATTGCACATCACCGAGGCACCAACAGAATGTAAATGAAGTTGAAATGCATAAGATAAACACTGTAAGTAAGTCTACTGGGGACGACCCATCCTCTCCACTCAAAGATTTCACGAAGAATTGCTGAAAAATACGATGATTAGAGTTAGAAGTTGTTGTTTCCAACAACCAAGGAAATACGCCAAAATTATATTGGGAGACCCTGTGTCGAGTGCGACTAAAATAACTTATATATTTGTTTCCTTAATCGAGTGAAAATCAAGTTTAATGGTACATGAATCCCAGTGAGTTACCTTATAAGGCTGGCATAGTCATCAAGGATGTCCTGAAGCCTCGTTAAAATAAGGGTAAAATAAAGAATTGTCACATGAGTGATTTTTATTCCATTTGAATTTACTCGCTCTCTTGTATGTTTTTTTTTGGTCGGAATTTTGTAATTGCTGACTAATTTAATGATGAAATATAGACTTGAAATTTTAACAAAACCCAAGATTATATGACAATAGAATAAAGTGGAGAGAAAAAGAGAATAGAAAAGGCAAAACCATTCTCTATTTAAAATACGATTCGTTTAAAAGAAATTTGGATTAAAATGAAATTTGTTGTAAAGCTTCATACACACCCATAATTATCTTCTTACCCTTATCCCACCTAAGCAGGTTTAGCACAATAAGTTTGTCATGTTGTGATGTATGGTTTGGCTTAATTTTTACGATCGGCCGCCTGCTGACATCAACCCTCCTTAGGATTACTTTGTTATACTACTATATGTTTATGATTCTTGAAGGTGGTAGAGCCACGCTGTAGATATTACTAGTTTCAGCATGAATAAGTCGGCTCGCCCGGGGTAGTATCACTCTCTTACAGAAAACCTACGTGAAGTAACATTGCATGCATTGTTGCGTTTCGTTCGGTCAGTGAGAGCGCCGGAGGCCTACCTCCTTTCCCCCTTTCCCTTCCCCTTTCTCCTTTCCCTTCCCCTTCCCCATACACAGGCTGGCAACGCACTTGCGACTCCCCTTTACGTAGAAAACGGTTCTGGATACGTTGAAGTGACAGAAAGTTAGCTTGAGACATATGTGCGAAAACGGGTGCACTATATGTCAAAATCGGGCGAATACAAGTTTTATAAAGAGTCAGCTTGTGTCTTAAGGACAACTTATTTTTATAAACGATTAATGGGTGTAACCGACCCAAGACCATAGCGGCCCTATTCCTGACTCTTTTGGTATGTTGTTTAAACGTGAGGCGTCTATCCAACGTGACTCCGAGGTATTTAACCTGGTTGGCCCAGGGAATCACTGACCCGTATAATTTTATAGGCGCGAGTTTGCGCATGTATTTGTCTGATTTTGGGACGATCTAGTACCACGCGGACCATGCTTATAAACAAATCGGGCCGGCGACTAACGGTACCTCGACGTCGTGGCTCTGTACGTTGGCTCGGATACGCGTTTCTATTTATTTATCATAATTATCTTTACATATCAAAGTCTATAATATAAATTTCTTAACATCTATTTGCATGCAATCTATATTCTAAATTTACATCTTATATCTACCTTACATATGAATAAAGTTATCTCTATATTAAGTGCCGGTTTGCTCTAAACTCTATATTCTATTCTATAATTCTAAACTCTTTATAAGCTACTTATCGTGTGCGTCGCCAACATTTACATATAAGCATTTATAAATTTATTTATAAAGTTTAATGTGCATGTATTTATTTATAAGTTTTCACTTCTTTCTTTGTTTTTATGTGACTGTTGACTATTATATTTTATCTTTGTATCTATTAACAGCGTAATCATACCCTATTTGGAGCAGTATGGACAAGTCTGAAGAAACATTCAAGGGAGAGCTTCTATGGACGTACGAGACCAATCAACGGGCAGAAGCCTCGGCAATTGAAGACTGATACTGGTAAATTATTTCTATGTTATACTTCATCTGCATTGTTTATTATCCTAATACCCAATATATTTAATTTACAGACACAAAAATATATATACTTTGTTTACCTTCTTAGTTCTATTATTGGACTCGCATCACTCAAAACTACTTGATATTAACTTGATATTTCGATCATTCTTTTTTTACTTCTTAAATACTCGATCCTTAACTAAAAAAATACGATAGCTTAATTTAATATAAAGTTATCAGTTCTAACAAACGAGAATTTTTGCGTCTAAACCGTTCTACTTAGTATTACTATTATTCCATAGATGGCGCTGTAATACAGTTTCTAATATCGCGGTGTGATGATTGTCTTTTAAATAATACGTTATGCGTTCAGCAATGTATGTAGTTTATTACCGTGGAAAAGTAAGGCAAATGTATGTAACTAGAGAGTGTACAATTTTGAATAATTATCAATGCATTTTCATATTTTACTATCACTAATAAATTTGCGCAGTTACAGATGACACGGGATTGAGTTCGATGATGCGACGGGAATTAGGAATGGATGGACAGATACCTCGCGAAGAAACGTAAGATTTTTTTACTTTTCTGTACACACTCCGTAAATATTATAATGAAGAGTAAACCAGAAGATGATCCACGAACCATTAGTCTTGGGCACATGATAGAATTTATAGGTGGTAGAGCCACACTGAAGCTATTACTGGTTTCAGCATGAATGGGTCGACTCGGGTACTACCACCCGACACACAAAAACACTGACGAGAAGTAACAGTACTAGCATTGTTGCGTTTCGTTCGGTTAGTGAGAGCGCCGGAGCCCCCCCCCCACACCTCCACTCCCCCCAAACACTGGCTAGCAACGCACTTGGCGGTAGCGACCTCCCTGGTGTTGCTAGTGTCTATGGACGGCGGTGATCACTTAACATCAGGCCTGTTCGTTTGCCTCCTATGATATAAAAAAAGAACCTTATAGCCTAGTCAGGTTTTGACGCGATAACGTCTTATAAATCCATGAACGCCAGCTGCACGCACTGCACGCACGCGCACGTCTCATTGTCACGTTTCGTCTGAGCGCTCGGTGCAAGCGAGAGCACTGAACAAGCGATAGAGAGACGCGATCAGCGTAACCGTTCCGATTGTGACGCGTTTATCTCTCTTACACTGCATCGGCCGATGCGTCCGAGTCGTTATCACGTAAAATTATGGCCCGAAAACCGATTTTACTGATACTCATCTTTTTTTATACTTAATTGATTGGTTTGTTGTTGATTGATTTGTCGCTGCGAGGTTCATTTTATGTGGAACATTGCAGCGGCCAAAAAAGTGTTACTCTTTAACAGCACCCGGGGAGCACGTGAAGGCGAATGAGAGGTACACTTCCTGTGAACGCGAGTAACATCAGCCCCCCTATATGTTTTAATAATGCAATCTAATTTTAAATAACACATACAAGTAAAAATCAATTGCTGTATGTATATAATCCTTCATATAAAAAAGAGAGGGAATAAGAGATACAGAAAACAGTAAGGAGATCTTTAAATAGTGAAGTCGGGGTGGGTACCAGCGATCATGAAAAAAATGAATGTCGAATTAAAAAGACAGTGAGAGGTACTAAGAGGTTGAAAATGTGCAGTACAGAGCGGCCGGCTCGCGTTATCTTTGTTTCTCAAGTCTAACCTAACCTAACCAATTTATTTTTCTCAAGGTTTGGTTAGGATAGACTTAGAGGCGAAGGCCTATACCATCAGAGCCCTCCCTAACATTACCTCCTGGTAGTGAATGCGGGGGCGTTCTCTGTCACATAAGGAGGAAGACCCATGACGGAGAAGCACGGTGTAGCCGCAGCTTCTTTACGGACCTCTGCGGGCGATCTAAGCGCGCGAGCAGGGCGGTGGAGAATGCGAATCGTGATCTCACACCCAAGTCCACTTACGCGCAAAAGGCGGCACAGGGTTTTTTTGTGAGTAGGAGTCTCACATAACCCAGGGGACAGTGCGAGGCGTATCCATGTAGAATCTGCCCTTGTTTTAAAAAAAAAGGTTAGGTTAGACTCACGAAAAAATATAACGCGAGCTGGCCGCGACAGCGATCGGCGAACGCGTAGCATTATGTACGTAAGTACCAAAAAGTCTAGAAATCGGGAAGAAAATAAGGCTGAATTTAAATAAAATAATATTAGTTACGGAAAAATGTTTATTCATTTGTAATAACTCTTAAGTAACGTTACATAATATTTTATATTAAAACAGGTCTGATGTTGTTCTGTTTGAAGTTACACAGAAGTAAAAGACATATAAGTGATGTAACTTGTTTTTTCAGGAATATAGAAGATGGCGGCAATCAGAGTGACGAAGAAATCGCGATGCAACCCTTACTGCACGGCAAGGATTCGGAGAAAATATTTAAAGCTATAGAGTGAGTTATTACTGTTGTATATAATACTATATGCCATCTTCAAATAAGGCTTCTAGTATATATATATATATATGTCGTGGGAATTATTACTTGATTAGATTTTAAATCATGGCACATTAAAATTATGCACCTGAGCGCAAAACCTACTCGAATGTAATAATTTAATATACCGCCATCTATTGACGTACAATCTAATTAATTTTTTTTTCTATAAATGTCTCAAAGTTATTGTTCAAACAGTCGGAACATAATATTTTATTTTTGTATTTATTTTAAAATATACATTTAGCGATTTTAACACAAACTGTTATAGCGGATCAGTATACATTTGAGTTAATTATTTTATCACTCTCTTTATACGTTACAAGGCATGTAAATATGTTAATAATAGTTTCAAATGTATATATTTTATGTTATTTAATATCTTTCTATTATAAACTTACTAGAATCTCGTATTTGCTATTACATTTAAATTTAAAATCAATTCTGACAGTTCTGGTCAGTCTGACAGTCAGACAATTAGTTCTGACAGCATTTATTACAATAAACTCTTAATAGATGGCACTATTAACAATAAAACGATTTGTTTTGCGCTAAGGCGACATCATTGTGAAAGTTTTAAAAAACATTTACAGAAAAACGTCGAACGATTTATTGCAGAGTATGAGAAACAACTGTAAGTTCGTTTTAGTGTGTTGTGATTGTGAGAAATAATGTTATTGTATTACTAACGATATTCTTGCATGTATAAAGACGTTCTTTAAAACAACTTAGTACATTGATAACTTCTAAAGACTTGTGTACTTGGTCTATGTATTTATAAAGAATAATAACGTAACGTGAGCATAATGATTTAATCTAACTATTTAACACCAACAACTGCATAGAGAAAATATTTTGTTTAATTACTATTTCTATAATAAAAATACAGAGCCGCTAAAACTGAGCGATTTGTATTAAAACTTTTTTGAAGAAAAAACTTCTTTAGGCGCGTTATATTTTTAGCAGGACAAGAATTTCTGTTTTTTTTTTATAATATAGATGGCAAACGAACACGTGGGTCACCTGATGTTAAGTGATCACTACCGTCCATGGACACTAACAACAACAGAGGAGTCGCAAGTGCGTAGCCATCCTTTGGGGGAATAACATCAGAGGAGTCGCAAGTGCGTAGCCATCCTTTGGGGGGGAAGGGTTAGGGGAGGGAGAGGGAGAGGAGAGAGGAGCGGGGACGGGAGGTGGGCCTCCGGCGCTCTCACTGACCGAACGAAACGCAAAAATGCACTGTTACTTCACGTCGGTTTTATAGAAGAGGGTGGTACTCCCCCTGACGAGCCGACCCATTCATGCTGAAACCAGTAATAGTTTCAGCGTGGCTCTACCACCATAATTTCACGACGTGACTGACCGTATTGCGCTTGCGCGACTTGAGTCAGACTATTTACCTATGAATATAGTCGCTATAGTGACGCGTAGTATCGGAAACTGTGTACATGTTATATTGAGGTTGTGCAGCTCATCATATGCTTGATTAATAATTAATAAACTGTATAAAAATGTGTATAATTATTGCTCCGAGTGTCAATAAATGTGAGAACCAGACTAGTGTTAATAAATTCAATATACATATGATGAAATGTGAATATTGTAATTCAGAATATAATCAATTTAAATACTTAAAAGAGAACACATTTATCTCATATTTTGACTGCCTCGACATTTTTGGCCTCAATCAATCCTGTTCCTTAAATCGATGAAAGAATTCTATTGGAGATACTGAAATTACGGTATTACATATGTCAGAAGTCGTAAAATCAACACAGGAACAGGACCCCGTCGTGTAATTTTGTATAGACGGTTTTTTTGTTTCGAACTGACTATGCTATTGACCTAGCAAGGTCTTAACAGCTTCACCGGACTATATACATATGATGAAATGTGAATATTGTAATTCAGATTATAATCAATTTAAATATTTAAAAGGGAACACATTTATTTCATATTTTGACTGCCTCGACATTTTTGGTCTCGATCAATCCCGCTGCTTAGATCGTGAAATTTTTTTATTACACATACTGACGTTACAATCTTAGACATGTCAGAAGTCGTAAAAACAACACAGGAACAGGATCCCGTCGTGTAATTTCGTATACACGGACTAATGGCTTATAATAGTACTAGCCTCTGCCCGCGACTTCGGTCGCTTGGAGTAAAGTCTTTGGCCCAATGCTAACACGCAGCGGAAGCTCTGAAGAGGAAAAAATACCCCTTGATTTTGAAACATTCTTCATTGGTGCTCCGCTCCTATCCTTAGCGTGATGATATATAGCCTATAACCTTTTCGATAATTGAGCTATATAACTCTGAAATTATTTTTCAAATCGGTTTAGTAGTTCCTGAGTAGACGGACTAACAGCTTATAATAGTATTAACAAAATACGGCAGGTCAAATGTGTAAATTTTGTTCAAATTAGATAATATTGATATCTAATCTATACTTAAGATATATCAGCGATATAAAGTGAAAAAAAAACTGTTTTCTATTGGTAAACTCAAAAAATACTTAACCTATGACAACATTAGTATAGATTAACAAAATACGACAGGTTAAATGTGTAAATTTTGTTCAAAGTAGATAATATTGATATCTAATCTATACTTAAGATATATCAGCGATAGAAAGTGAAAAAAAAAGTGTGAAAGCGTGAAAGTGTTTTCTATTGGTAAACTCCAAAAATACTTAACCTATGAAAAGCTACAAATTATCAGCCAGAAACATGAGCTGCATTCTCAAAGTCTATATGAACGCAGGCGTAGTCGTGAAAAAAAAACTATTATTTTTATACATTACAACAAATGGCATGCTATTTTAAAAATCTAAATTTGTATGTAGCAAAGATAAATGCTGCACATTTTGTAATTTTCTCATAACATTTCTCTTTAACTTATATTTGTGCTTTGTTCCGTGGTGTGTTCATTTTACTAACATGAAAGAGTCCAAAAGGAATGTATTTTCTGTTCACATCACAAATACAATTTGATTTTAATAAAATGTGTCCTTTTTCTGTGCAGTGTAACCGTCTTTCTTTACCTAAACGAATGTAGATTATATTTTACTCTTAAATTTTGACAATAATACTTGTAAATATGACTTAAAAAGTTGGAATGTATAAATATTTAGCAATTACTTCTTATTTCGAGATTAAGTTTCACAAATGTCACGGTCAGAATCAAAATATTGAAGTTTTTTAATTAAATATTTCAGTCATATTGTATTTCCTTAGGTCGTGACAAAGAATCGAAGCGGAGCAACAACGTGCCTTATTGTGTAGAAAATCCAGCAGAGAGTTTGATAACACGAGTAAGTTACCAATATTTTATAATTATCCAGATGTTATATCTCAAAGTTCATATGTGTGACTTAACATAAACGTAGCCGAAGAAATACGTCAAGATGAGTTGAGCTGCTCAAGAGAATGACACGCTCAAATAGACACGCTCATTCCTCACACGTCGTGGTTTAAGCTACATGTTTTACTCGGTGGTCGGTCTTCAAGCGTGCTCAAGCGTCGTTAATTGAGCCGCTCATTTCATGGCATTCTCACCTAATTTTGTCTCATTTATATAATTTATAAATCACTAGTATATTTGTAATATAAAATATATTTTATCTACGAAGGAAAAACCATAAGCACTACACCGCTTACCCCATTTCTTCACGACAAGAAAACAAATTGCTGATCGTTTAGGGGCTATAAAATCGTATTTCTGTAAAAGTTAACTTTATTAATTATGATATCGATAGTTTTTTTATAAGAACCAAGTGTGTAAGAAGTAAAACTAAAATTTAGTGGAAATGTATACTATTGGTACAGATACTTGCGTTGGTATGTCAGTTTTATTTGTAGTATGGCAAATAGATTATGTTTTAGAAAGAAAGAAATACTTTATTGTTGGAACAACCATACAATTAAATTAAATTACACAAACTAATTAAATAGAAAAAGAAATACATTTGGAAATGAAAAATAGATGTCCAACAATTGGCGAACCCATTCACCAAAAGTCTGCAATACAGTAAGTAGTACTGCAGCGCTGATTTTCGATGGGAGCTTATATGATAAACGGACGCTCAGTCTGTCATATTAATGTTCATATAAAATTTAAAACAAATAACACAGTCACGGATGGTCACACTAAAGAGATATAGCTACTGTAACCATAAATTTAGGATTAAACAAAGCCAATGTAAATTTAGAAGGAAAAAAAGATAAAAAAAATACACACCAATAAACAAAGCTTACAATAGAACTGCGTGAATACAATATACGTCGCTTTAATTATACGTTAATTATAATTATACGTGATGGTAAGCTAAGCTTATTTGAAATATATGTATTTCCAAAATTGTAGTAATAGCCAGGAACGCTTCGAACGCCGATAGATACACTAGTCGATTCCGAAAACTGTCAAACTAAAAGTGTTGTGGGCTGGGTGAGAAAGTCTACATTAAAAGAGGGCGTACAAGATACATGTGAATTTAATGTTTACAGAAACAAAGGTATAACAATAATGTAAATCATTATCATTATATACTATAAAACACAGTCCTCTGCGACGTCTGTCTGTCTGTTCGCGATAAACTCAAAAACTAATAAACGGATTTTCATGCGATGTTCACTAATAGATAAAGTGACTCACGAGGAACATTAGGGTGGGACAACGTCCGCCGGGGCCGCTAATAACACTATAAGATTTAGCGTGTGATATATCCAGTACGGTCTATCCACGAGTAGGATAGTAGAACACCCAGCGCGGGAGGCGGCATAATAGTCGGCGCTGCAGAAGTATAAACGCAAGCGATTTATTCTAATTCTAAGGTGTTGGTACAATCGTGTACTCGTGGGTTCGTTTCCAGAGTTACTGTGGCTGGTATATGACCTTTTGTATATGGTGACAGTGGTCTATCTCCGCTCTTGATTATCATTCGTTTCCAGGTCCTGATGGAGCAAGGACTCGGGAAGTATTGCGACAAGGATTTCATACAGAGTACCTCGCGTGAGATGCAAGAAGCGCTCGATCTCACACAGGAGGAGATGGATACGTAAGACTAAATTAATTTTAGGCATTCACAAATAGTTTCTTATCTAGGATCTTCTTAATTGTGAAGAGTAATATATTTATAGGTATAAGGCTAGTTGACACGGCCACGCGTTGCTGTGGCTCAGTTGTTGAAAAAGAAATTCGAAATTAAAACGTGGCGCCATCTATGAGTTGTCTATAACAGCTAATATGTTCTTGAGGACCGAGTTGAAACGCTATGTACTAGGAGTTGTTGCCAACCACACTTTTAAAATCGGAATAGAGTAACGCGAATACTAAAGCGTCGCAGTCAAACTATGGGGGTGTAGTCCGGTGAAGCTGTTAAGACCTTGCCAGGTCAATAGCGTAATCAGTTCGAGAAAAAAAAAAGTCAAACTATGGCAATTTTGCTTCCACGTTCAGATTTTGTACAGTGTCTACACTTATCATTACATAGTATAAAACAAAGTCCCCTACCGCGTCTGTCTGTCTGTCTGTTCGCGATAAACTCAAAAATGACTGAACGGATCTTTATTCGGTTTTCACCAGTGATAAGATGATTCATGAGGAACGTTTTGGTGTATAATTTGTCCAGTATTTCTTTATAATCAGGGTGGGACAGCGTCTGCCAGGTCCGCTAGTTGAATTATAAAATGAGCAAGGAATATGTCGTGATGAAACTATATCATAAGGGTAGGATTTGTGGGAGTAGACAAAGGTCTAGACTAGTTGCCGTCTTCCAGTTAAAAACCTATGGTCAAGAACACATTGAATGCTGGCTTTAAAAAAGTTTGGGTACTTTGTATTAAATGCACCGCGCTCACCGAACGTTCGACATCTTGCTCTATCTCTGTTTGATTAGGTTAGGTTAGACGTGCGATAAAGGATAACGCGAGCTCACCGCAGCAGCGGTCGGCAGGCGCGATGCATTTAATACGAAAGTACCCAAACTTTTTTAAACCAAGTATTCCAAATGTATTTAACTTTTTTTTAATAACACCGTCTGGGTTTAGTGTGTTAGCATCTTAGTGACATTGTGGCAAATACTTAGAATATAAGGAGCGTGTTCATTAATTTCGTGGTTGTACACAGCGCTGCGAATCAAATTATATTGCAAGAGAGAAGAATGAACGCAGTTCAGAACAGACCCAACGATGTGGTGAGTAAATTTATTATATTAATAGTGGAAAAGCTAATTGACTAACGAACTGATGACTGTCTTTGTAAGTTAATCGATTAGCCTTTCCACTGTCAATATGTATTCGGTTACAATTATCCTGTAACTGTTACATATCGTTACGGACAAAAGATCAGTTAAGAATATTAGATATTGACGTATATAAGCCTACAATTCCAATATCCTGAGAGATTGTGTCTTGTCTCTCTTTTGTGAGTTTAATAGAATCTATTGATTGAAAGTTAAAAATTCTGGACACACTGGAGACCGTTTCAGACTGAAAAATGTACACCAAACATCAAAGTACTAACTAGCCATTCTCTTTATGTCAGGTGCGTTGGATTTAATACCCAACTTCATAATTGTAATGTCATCGTGTCCAAAAAGTCCAAAAAGTCGGCAAAAAATCTATACTAACATTATGAACAGGTAAAGTTTGTGACGTTGTAAGGGGTAATCTCAGGAAGTACTGAACCGATTTTCCGAATTCTTTTACCAATAGAAAGCCAAGTTAGTTGTGTATGTTATAGGCTATATATCATCACGCTAATATCAATAGGGGCGGAGCAACGATGAAGAATGATTTAAAGTTGTTTTCTTTTCTTTTTGAGAGCTTTCGCTGCGTGTTAGGCCAAAATAACTATTCCATGCGTACGCAGTCGTGGACAAAAGCTATTAATTAATTATATTATAAAGAGATAAAGTTTGTGAGGTTGTAGGGGATAATATCTGGGGAGTCGGAGAAAAATGGTCGAACGAAAACGTTTCTTACGAACACTGCCTTAACTATGAGGGATATATGATTGAGTTCTAGAGAAAAGTTGTAGCTTGATAATGCCTATTACCGCCCAATGAAGTGGGCACGGGTCGGCTAGTTTCTTATAAACAGAAAAGGGCAGAGATGTCTTAAATACATATATCTCATTCGCTCTTAACGTGATTTATATTAGTGCGAGCAGAAGCATTTAATGTCTAACTTGATTATTATTTTACAGGAAAGTATATTATCCAGGCAGTATCACCCTTTCCACCAGCCGCCGATGCAGCCGCCTCCTAGGACGAAATAAAAAAAAACGACCGAACTATTGTTTGGCCTCTCCCTGTAACCTATATGGGTTGGTAACCATAATAGGTTTGTACTCCATTTTTTGGAATTCTCTCCCGCAACCCTCGACAGGTTGGGAGATGTTTTTTGACGAATATATATGTAAATAAATGATTTTATAGTTAAATAAATATGGCTTTTAATAGCTTTGTGTTGTAATGTATTTTGAAATTTTTATACGTGTCGGTTCTGTTTATATATATATATTTTATTGTTTGTTTCTGATATGAATGTATAACTTCCACGTGAATTTGTGATAGTATTGAATATTATATTAAGTCATAGATATTATAAATCTGACATTTATATACAGATAAAAAATTAATAAAGAAAAAACCAAAATGGCGACGTGCCTTATTTATAAAATTTAGTGTAAAATAAAAATAAATCGTGCCAAAGTATTTTAATTGCCTTAACACGTAGATATAAAGCTAAATTCCCTATATTATTATATTTCTTATATCACAAATATTTATAAAAAAACATGTATAAAGGAATTTAATATGTTTAAATTTGGCAAAATTTGCAAATCAAAGATATATAATATGTGTAAAAATATATTTATTTAAATCGGAGTTATTCCTAGTCATATATCAAATTGTACTATAAATTCGCTTGCTTCGAATAATTTTTATCTGAATGTTTATTGTAGAATTATATATAATATTTATTATCCATTTTAAATGATGTATTTTGTATGAGAAATATACTTGTTATTGTGTAATAAATTGTTGAAACGGATTACTTATTTGTTTTTGCTAAAACATCACCTATGTCTCTTCACTTATCTTGCATTAAACTTCTTGTCTCGCATTTTTACATACAGCTTGCCAGATCGATTAATGTTTATAATTATTACTCCGCTCCTAAAGATGATATCGTGAAGTTATATAACTTATAGCTTTTCTAAATAAACGAGCTATTTAACACAAAATGAATCTTTGAAATCGGACCTATGGTTCTTGAGATAATTGTGTACAAACAGACGTTACCACTGTCAGGGATGACGGTGTCAAAAACGGATGAATATTCTATGGGATCGGCTTTGATACAAAATGATATACGAAAAGGTTTTTTGTTGTTTTGCAACCAATCTTCTTACGATTCTTATGATATTATAAGTTTCTTATGATAATTTCAACGTTCTAACAAAACAGTGGCTCACTTGTTAGAACTTTCTAGATTTTTTTTGTGGCCAATCAGAATCCGTGCTTCGGTGTATTCTTTCCTATCTTTCCACTTGTATACAATAATCAAACTATATTACGTAAAACACCACCACTAATAATACAAAATATAGAATCAGATCCCGGCAAAACTCCCTTGATTTAGATTTGAATAATATTTCAAACATCCAATCCTGACTGGTATCTTCTTCTTACCCTTATCCCACATAAGTAGGGTCGCTACAACATGTTGTGGTATATGATTTGGCTTAATTTTTACGATCGGCCGCCTGCCGGGGGGGGGAGGTTTCCCCTGGATAGCTGAGGATGGGTTATGTCTGATTCGCATTCCTAAGTCCCTAAAACCCCATGGTGCCTCAGCGGAGCAGGGACTGCCGACTGGCACTGTGTCTGCTTTCCCGAAAGATGTTGGCCCTCCGAGGGGCTCTGACTGCGGTCTGAGAGGTCCAAAATGGTAGACGCCTCAAAAGGGGAGTGGGTGTTAGACCCCCCTAACGAACTGTGGGAATAGCATCGACACACCAATACCACATGGACCTGTGCAGTTTAAGCTGCCAGGGCAAAGTACATGCGCGTGTCTATCGTCCCCAGGCCCCATCTATGTCGGCCGGAGGTCATCGCCTACCAGTCGCTACCGTGTGGTTCGTCGACCACGGGAGGGGTCCGGTCCCTCTCCCTCTCCGCTGCCTCCTTCGCAAGCAGGACTATCTCGCAATACGAGGCGACGTAGAGCCACCCGGCCTTGCTCCTGACCATCTTACTATTGTAGGGTACCTAGCGCTTAGTCGATTATGCTTAGCGAAAGACGAGACCATACAGCACATAATCTCGGGATGTGAAAAGCTGGCCGGCACCTACTATGTGAACAGACATAATAACATAGTAAAGTACATTTGGTGGGCACTAGCAAGAAAACACAATTTTGAAATAGATCAGCTATGGTGGAAGGTGAATTTGACTCAACCTCAGATAAAGGAAAACAGCTCCGCGAAACTAATGTGGGAGATACCACGATTACCAGTTACGATAACAAACAATAGACCAGACATAATATACATAAATAAGACAGTAAATAAAACCTACCTAATAGACATAACCGTACCATCTGACTACAATATAGGACCAAAAGAAATAGAAAAGCTTAGTAAATATCACCCCTTAAAAGTAGAACTAACCCGACTCTGGAATACACACGCAGAAACCATCCCCATAGTAATAGGCACAACAGGCGTAGTAGCAAAAAGCATACATAGATACATAGACAAATTAGAAGCAAACATAAACATACACATACTACAAAAACAAGCAGCCATACACACATGCACAATAATTAGTAAAGTTTTAGGAGACACCGTGTTCATAAATTCAAGGGAAACCGAACCTCCTCTTCCCTGAAGGATTCAGGGCGGGAGTTAGGAACTAAACCGAGTCAAGAACTCGAGCGGCCATACACACATGCACAATAATAAGTAAAGTTTTAGGAGACACCGTATTCATAAATTCAAGGGAATCCGAACCACCTCTTCCCTGAAGGATTCAGGGCGGGAGTTAGGAAACAATTCGAGAGAAAACAATTTTTCAATTAATATAATATAAAAACTGTAATAGAAAAATAAATGCAAATAAAAATTAAGATTAATTAAGAACCTTCGTTTCGTTGTAATCTATACTTAATATTATAAAGAGGTAAAATTTGTGAGTATGTGACGTTGTGACGTTGTAGGGGGTAATCTCAGGAAGTATTAGACCGATTTTGAAAATTCTTTTACCAATAGAAAGCCACGTTATTTGTGAATGTCATAGGCTATTCATCACGCTAAGACCAATAGGAGTTGAGCAACAACGAAGAATGTTTTTAAATCGTGTTTTTTTTTCCTTTTAAGAGATTCCGCTGCGTGTTAGCTCAAAATAACTATTCCACGCGTACGAAGTCTTGGGGAGAAGCTATTAATTAATTATATTATTATTATAATATTATAAAGAGGTAAAGTTTGTGAGGTTGTAGGGGAGTCAGAAAATATGGTCGAACGAAAACGTTTCTTACGCTGCTTTTACGGTGAGAGATATATTATTGAGTTCTAGAAAAAAGTTGTAGCTTGATAATGCCTATTACCGCCGAATTTGGACGTTAATAATTTAAATTTTGCATAGCTTACTATTTAAAATACGATGCAATAAATTCTTAGATTGTAGAATTCCCACTCGGTGTAGTTGTGGACGATATTGAAACTTAAAAACGTAGAAACTTGTTCTTAAATGGATTTACTGAAACACGGCGATTAGATTGATGATATATTTTTAAGACTGTGATTTACCATGACACTATAAAAAAATGTATATACTTTTACGTGGTTTCATCAGGATATTTTCCGGCACTGAACGCTTTGACTTTTTGTGTAATTCATACCTACGTTAATGACAATTACTAATACTATATTTATTATTTGGGTACTTTTCTATTAAATGCACCGCGCTCGCAGTCCGCTGCAGCGGCCGGCTAACGGTATCTTTTTATACAAATCTAACCTAACCTAACCAAACCAAGACGAAACTGTTTTGTTTTAACTTAAAAATCATCAAGTTGCTATACAAAATGGTACTTAGGTTAGTTTTTTTTTACTGCTTGTTCTTTTATCTCGGTTTGGTTAGGTTAGACTTAGCTCGCCTACTTGTTATAGTACACTTGACTAGGGGTTAGATAAGATTAGGGATAGGATAGGTTAGGAATTGTTAGGTAGTGGGGGGTTTGTTAGGTTTAGGGGTGGTTTAAACTGGAGGGGCTTTTGGGGAGGCCATGGTGAACGAGGAGTATACCTCGGTAAAAATGAATCGCGGGGCGGTGGCGGAGCGGCTTAGCCTTTCCGCTGCTAGATTAACCCAGGGGGGAAGAGGCGGGGGCCCCGATCTACCATTGCACGGGTTTGACGGGCTGGGAGGCAGTCTTACAACCGGGCTGATTCAGTCGGGAGCGGCGTGGGAAACGTCTGCCGCTGGGGATGTAGCGGAGCTTGCTAGGTTGTCGTGGAGTTTTAGCCGGATAGACTCGCCGAAAGGCGCCACCACCTGCGTGCTTAGCATATAGGTGGTAAGTCGGCTCAAGTGCAAGCTCTCCCCCGGGAGCCTGGCAGTCCATGAGAATTTTCTCTCCATGTTAAAAAAAAAGGTTAGATTTGCGAAAAAAGATAACACTAGCGGGCCGTGTGAGCGGTCGGCGATCGCGGTGCATGGAATATGAAAGTACCATTATTTATTAATGGTATTATTATTTATTTATCACTGGTATATAATTACGTTATTACTGGCCCATCTTTGTTCCATGTCTACACATGTATAAATATAGTTGAAGTGCCTGCTGTTTTTCTGAGCTAAGCTCTGAAACAGCTAAACTAATTTGTAAGAACTTTTAGTTACAAATATTGTCAATTATCTAAAACTTTATGTTAGTAGGTTTTAGTAGTAATGAATGAAATTGCAAAAAAGATTATAGAGGCTAAGTAGTAATTATAAAACTAGCTGTACCCGCAGCTCCGCACGCGTTTTTTTTTAAATCGTATTAAAGAATTATAGAATTGTGAGACTATGTACAATTACAGAAACGCTCTTTAAAGACAATTGTAAGTACGACGCGTACGCCACTAAAAGTAACATGTAACGTGTACATTAGATATATAAATACAAAAACCGTGCCAAATGAGGTTTGTCATCAACAACACATTTGGAACCTTAACCCACCATATAACTACCTCAGTGCTCACTTACACTGTATAAGGAACTAACGAAACAAAAACTTAAAATATTATTATTAAGATTTACATTTACATTATATTTAATATACATTGCCATTATTATAATTAAAATTTTGTGACTATACAAAAAATAAACGCTTGTCTGTTCCTGCACGCACTCCTATGTGGAAGTTACTGTAAGACGAAGCTCTGCCCGGATAAATAGTCACAGTGCCTTCAGAGTATTTATTGCCATTCCTGACTGCATTGACTCTACACGTGATTAGTGTAACATCTAAGATCTTTTTAGGAAAACCTCTATATCATTAATGTTATTAATAATTATAATGCCGAATTGTAAACAATAGGCTGATAATTATTTCTCTTATTAAAAATAAAGAATGAGTTGAAATCTTGCTAAATTTCATGCAGACAAAGTCGCGGGTAACAGCTAGTCTAAAATAGAATAACCCCAATTACTTTTTATTAGGTTCGCTATCTACCAGTGAAAATACCGTGAAAATCGATATAACCGTTTTGGTGACAGCACAGTGGGCGAAGCCACGGTTAACAGCTAGTCTAAATTAAAATAAATTAAATTACTTTTTATAAGGTCCGCTATCTGCCAGTGAAAGTTCCATGAAAATCGGTCTAACCGTTTTGGAGAAAGCACTGTGGGCGAAGCCACGGTTAATAGCTAGTATAAACTAAAATTACCTAAATTACTTTTCGTAAAGTCAGCTAACTGCCAGTGAAAGTTTCGTGAAAACTGGTCTAACCGTTTTGGAGATAGTGTTGCGGGCGAAACCACGGTTAACAGCTAGTATAAACTAAAATGGCTTCAATTACTTTTTATTACGTCAGCTATCTTTTAGTGAAAGTTTCGTGAAGATCGGTTGAACTGTTTTGAAGATAGTACTGCGGGCGAAGCCACGGTTAACAGCTAGTCTAAATTAAAATAGACTAAATTACTTGAAATGATATCTGCTATCTGCTGGTGAAAGTTTGTTGAAAATCGGTCCAATCATTTTGTAGATAGCATTACAGACGAAGCTGCGGTTAATACTTAGTCCAATTTAGAGTAACCTAAGAAACCCGCTGTAATATCAACTGTGTCAGTGAAATTCCCGTCAAAATCGGTTCAGCCGTTTCGAAGATTACCCGGATCAAACAGACAGACAGACCGACAAAAATTTTAAAAATTGCATTTTTGTTATCAGAAGCGTGTATACTTTCATACACAATCAGTGAAAAAATTTTATTTTGATATTACATACAGACATTTCATTTTTATTATATGTATAGATTTAAGTTAAGACTTGAAAGCGTAACATCAAAGTTCGCAACATTTTATGTTCCCTCCTTCCTATAACACCTTTGCTACAAAAACCAAATTACTAAAGTCACTCTCTGGAGCATATGAAAATAAAATACAAACAACATGACTACTACTACAGACTAAACCGTTCTCACGAGAACGAAGTTGGCAGTAGGTACTAGTGAATGAAAGTCAACTTATGTTTTTTTATGTCCATCTGTTTATTTTAATTTTTCCATATTATTTAGCGGTCTCCCAGTCTGTGATGACTTTCTTCTTTTCACTAATATCATTAGCTTTCAACTCGCAAATTAGGCTGTCACTACGTTCATGCCTTGCATCCGATTCTGTAAAATGGTCAGATATAATGTTTTCAGGTATTTCTGAAACAGTTTCGAGCGTTTTAGTTGGGCTTATTACATCAGGATCTGTTATATTGTCGACATCTTTGGGTAAGTTCAAATGAATGTCGCTTACTGCTGCTGGATAAACTAAGTCGCTTTTGGTAACAACTTCATCAGATTCTTTATTTTGTTGCATTGAAATACAGTCTTCTGTTGGATTGTCTTCATTTTCAACCATATCCTCGATTTCGTCTTGCAGTTTGTTGATGATCATTTCTAAGTCTGATATCTGTCTTTCAATATTGGTTTCTGAATCAATGATATTTTTTCCATCTTTAGCTTCTATTGTCAGTATTCTTTTATTATCTTCTTCTTTCTCTGATAGTTCAATTCTGAGTTGTTCTATCAAAGCTTCGATGCTTATATTTTTATTTAAATTTAACAACTTTTCCATTTTATTTAACTTTTGTTTTGTTCCTTGCAGTCTGCAATTTTTTGGTTTTCCAGTTTCTCTTTACAAGGCTTGAGAGTGGATGAAGGCGTTGGTACTGGAGGTAGTGGATAAGGCAAGGGGATATTGAAATAAGGAGTTTTTCCGTCTAATATTGCGTCACACCTCGCTGTTGAAGTTTTTTCTCGTTCAACAATACAGATTTTCGGTTCATTCTTACTTGGTGGAATTGGTGGATTCTTTATTCTTTCTAAACAGATTGCTATACACGGTAGCGGTGGTGGGGGTTGCTCTATGGGTGGCTTTGGGCATATTTTGATGCCAGCTTTTTCTTTCTCTTTAATCCTTTGGAGGAGGCAAGGATCAGGCGGTGGCGGCTCGGGAGCGGGTTCGACGTTACACTTTTTTATTTTAATTGTAGTTATCGGTGTAGTTCTGCATTTATTATGGTGGGTGGACATTGCTGTTTTGTTGTCATCTCTAAAGAAATTGTCAGTTCGTGTACTGCCAGACGTGAGATAATTATTACAAGGAGGTTATAGTATTATATTAATAATCAAAGAAGTTATAGAATTATATTTTTTTCTATCATCCTCTAGCAGTTTCAGGTATTTGAAATTTAGTTTATATTAAATATCAATTTTATGTCGTTTAAATTTTACTGTTACTAAAGGATTAAACTCTGTTTCACGCTCTGGTTATTATGTGTATTTTTTTATCATACCATATCTGAGGAAATATATAATTATATATAAACAAGCAAATATAAAACAGTTCAGTAGTTTTCCATTTGTGAACCTACTTTCATTTTTCTTCAGTAGCCATTGATGCTCTTAAGTGATCATCATCATCTTACCCTTATTCCACCTACGTAGCTTCGACACAACATGTTTCCCTTTTCCACTCTCTCCTATCGGATGTTATTTCAGTATTAATAAATTTTATATACATCATTTCTCATGATCTACCCATACCATTTTACTACACAGCATTGTCTCTAACAAGAACAGTATTATCGGCAAACAGCATACATCAAGGTGCCATTTTGCCTTCGATGAGTCAACGCCCTGATAAGTCGCTATATACATATCAATATAACGCGAAGTACAGATTAATATAGCATACAGATAATTAAGACATAAAGAGTACTCTTTGTACCCCCTTTTTTATTAACGTGGGGAAATCCCTTATGGATATGCCACCCTCTCGGAGGAGAGGATGGTTTATGTCCGACTCGCACGGATTAAAACCCGACGGTGTACCGTCCGATCGTATTGATAGGCGGCAAGGGATCGAACTACACTATTCCCCTTGGATAGCCGCCTCAACGGTCCGCCCGGTGGAAGCTGACCGCCGGGCTCCATTCTAATAGGGAGACAGACTGGGTACACACCAGCTGCCTCCCCTCGTCTACCGGACCTGTGCAATGAGGAGATGGGCCCCCCAGCCCACCCCCTCAGGTCCGGCTACGGTGGTGGAAGGAGAAGGGCACTGGTTTATTTAATTTTGTTATGAAATGAATATGTTTGACAATACGAGTATACAAATTAAAAGTAAATAGAAATGCTATATTTTATTTAAAGATTGTAGGAATTAAAATTTCCATAATTATTTGGATTTTTTATTATATAGAAAAAATAATGGTGGCTCAGAAGGTGGTGCCATTTGCTTCACTTTAATATTCTTGTTTCACGTGTAATTTGCATCATACGAATGTGTTAGATTAAGCAAGCGCAGAATGTGACTTTTATGAGACTGTCTTACGTGCCCTTTGCTGTAACAATACGTAATGGATTAAATATGAATACGCTAAAATACATACATAATACACAAACTACTATTTTTTTTTCATCTAGTGAGATGTTTGCCCCTTACAATCTGTCTAGATGAGGGGATATAGTTTTGTAATAGTTATCTGAATCATCATCATCATCATTACCCTTATCCCACCTAAGTAGGGTCGACACAACATGTTTTCTTTTTCCACTCTCTCCTGTCAAATGTCATCTCAGTATTCACACCTTTTACACACATATCATTTTTCACACAATCCATCCATACTTTTTTCGATGTTCCTCTACTCGTATATCCGTCGACCATCATACTCAACACTTATCTAGTTACATTGTTTTCATCTCTCCTCATGACATACTCATACCATGCTAACCTATTATTCCTCAACTACTCCCTCACTGGTGCTATTTTCAAACTTCCTCTGATATACTCAATCTTATCCATTCTAGTCACACCACACATCCACCTTAACATTCGCAACATATAATTTTCTCCATTGCGCCTCTTTCGTAGCCCAGCACTCAGATGCATACAACGTGACCGATCTTATCATAGTTTTATGAACCTTCCCCTTGAGTTTCAAAGGCATTCGTGGGTCACAAGCTAGCCCAGACACATTTCGCCATTACATCCATCCTGCATTTATCCTATTCCTCACGTCCTCATCAATATCACCGTCGTTTTTTATCAATGAACCGAGATACCGAAAATTGGAGCAGGCTGGTAAGCAGGCAGGATACACTGTTTAAGGCTATAGGTAGGAGAAAAACTAGATGTACCCCCGAAGTCGCAAAACAAATGTTCAGTTTTTGTTCTACTAATTTTCAAACCGACATACTCCAGATTTTCTCGCCATTTTTCCAGACTGCCCTGGCTCTCAGCAGCATCTTCTTCGATAAGAACAATATTATTAGCAAACAGCATACACCGATGTCTGAGGTTAATGCATCCAAAACAAGAAGAAATAAATAAGTCCTTAAAGCTGAACCCTACAGCCACATTGTAATCATCGGTAACTCCAGTTTCGCACCTAACGTGTGTTTTGGCATGATCGTACATACCACGAATAAGTTGTAGGTATAGTTATCTGAATATCATATTAAAAAATCAAGCATTTAAAAATAAGTAAATTTCATTCATATTTCTGTCGGCTATAAAGCGTCTGGTAGAAATTGTGGCGCTCGAAGAGTGTCTGGCGATACTGAATCCTACTTTAGAATTATATTATACAAAACGCATATAAAAACCAGCCAATTCAATGTAAGTAAAGTAGCTATTACTTTTAGTTACTTTTCTTAGCTGGTATCTATAGATTGACCACAGACTCAAACTCTATGAGGTGTAGTCCGGTGAAGCTGTTAAGACCTCGCTTGGTCAATAACGTAGTCAGTTCAAAAAAAAAAAACAACTCTATGAGTGCGCAAGCGTTCTAAATACATGAAACACTGCTCAGAACTTAAGGTTTCATATATGTAAAAATAAGTTGTTGAACTATATGCAATAAGAAGAAATCGAATATAAGAAATACTGTATAATGTATTCTATCTTACTCTCAGGCAAATTAAAATGTATATGTTTTTCTCTTTTTAATGTTGCCTTTTCGTTTCATCCAGTTTCAAAACGCAACGGGGCTTAAGAAGTTTTAAATTCACAAATCGTTGAATACTTAGCTACTTTGCAAGACGTTTGGTCCGTTTTTACCATTTTTAATGTACCTCTAAACTTGTTTAAGTTTATTAAAAGTATATTTTTGCTTAATTATTTTGATGATTTCCCTCTGTACATGAAGTATATTTTGAAGATAATAAGCAACGCAAGCAAAATCGCGACTATCAGCTATCGGCTCGCTTTTAATTTTTTCGCAAGTCTAAACTTTTTTTTAACGTGGAGAACTCTCTACGCAGTCTTGCTAGGTCCCCGGGGGAGGGTCTGAACTAAGTCGACCTCTTATCGACTAAAAAGCTTCACGACAACCTTCGCCACTATATGGGTGGTGTCACGGGGTTCGTGAGCAGGCTCTCTCAAGTCTAACCTATACTAACCAATCCGAGACAAAACTGTTTTGTTTTAACTTAAAAATCATCAAGTTGGTAATATACAAAATGGTCTCGTATATGGTTAGACTTGCGAAAAAATTTCACGTAACTTAACGCGGTGCATTTAATATATATGTACTTAATATTATTCCAAATTTAGATATACTAACCTGAAGAAAGATTATATTAAAGTGTTATTTAGTGTTGAATTTCACGTCGCTGCATTTGCAGGATCCATGGTTTATTTTCGTTGTACCTTGTGGTTTTTCAGTTTTCTTTTCTTCTGTAGGTTCTGTACACGGTGTTATACATGGTATGCATTTGTTCTTCTGTTTTTTACAGTTGATGCAGGGGCTATCAGGCATTTTTTACGGTTTTTTTCACGGTCTGTGGTGATGGAGTTGTATTATTTTTACATAGTTGCTGAAATTCATGCTGAAATGTCAAACTTTATACAGGATTTTAAGTTGGCCAGTATTAGGGAATTATATAAAAAGAGGTAAGTGTTGATAGCTTCACTGTAATAAATATTTCGTTATTATTTAGTATTCCGTAGTCATTGTTATGGTTTAAAGTGTTTAACAAATTCCTATTAAGGTTTGTTCCGGCAGCTTCATTTCAGGATCAGTACTCAGTATATCTTAATTCACATATTTAACATAGGGCGAGATTACTTATAAAGTATAATTTTTAAATCTTAGTGTTTAGTGATTCTTGAGGTGGTAATGCGGCCAGCCGTCCGACCGACCACACTCAAAAATATGTATGAAAAAGTAGTGTTTATACGCACTGCGAGGCGGCTGCCTGCCAACCGCTTCAGCCGCTTCAACCATTCTGCGACCAGAATGACGGTCAGCCGGCCGGATGCGATACACACTATGCGGATAGTGCTAGTGTGCGGTTTCCCGCCATTGATTGTATACGTGTTCTTCGACGCTCGCGCATGTTATTAATGAAAACAGACATTTAAATATTGATTTCGATACAGAAAAAAATATAATTGAGATACAAAATAGGGCAGCAACCTGGACTTTTTACTGTATACTATCTACTTGCTCTCATCGCGTTTTGAAAATAAGGATGCACCCGGTACCTTTTCCTTTATATAACACGAGTAAATATAATAAAGAGCTGTGACGCCTTCGACG
Source organism: Antheraea pernyi (assembly GCA_015888305.1). Lineage (NCBI taxonomy): Eukaryota > Metazoa > Arthropoda > Insecta > Lepidoptera > Saturniidae > Antheraea > Antheraea pernyi. Next base: position 92,575 of record MU160190.1, read on the forward strand.
TCTCTCTTGGAAATGAGTCGATTCAACCACAAACCACGATGGTTTCTCAAACACACGTTCCGGTTGCGGCTGCGGCTACCCGCCATCCGGCTAGCCGCATGCGCAGTTGCTCCTTGCGTACAGACGCACGGCTGACCACACTGCGGCTATATATATAAGTCAGGCGCGTCTGTTCTCCATGAGACGTAGCCCATTTTATCTTAAACCTACTCGCCAGGGTGTACCCATACTCGTTGCCGATAACCTCGAGCTCTTCGGGATAAATTTAAACGCCAAGCTCAACTATGGATGTTCTATTGAGGCTAAGTCTAAAATGGCTGCAAAAAAATTGGGGGTCCTTTTCAGGGTGAGGCGATACTTTACGCCGGAGCAACTTCTTAATCTGTATAAGTCGCAGATAAGGCCGTGTGTGGAGTATTGCTGCCACCTTTGGGACGGGTCTGCCAAATACCAGTTGGCCTTGCTAGACTCCGTCGATCACAGAGCTCGAAGACTTGTCGGTAACGACCCACTGATAACAGCCAAACTGCAACCACTTGAACATCGACGTAGAGTCGCCTGTCTTGTGGTATTTTATCGGTTACACTTTGGGGAATGTGCACAAGATCTGCACCAACTAATACCACCGTCTCCATTTCATCTCAGTCCTACCAGACGCCGTACAGACCTCCATTCATTCGCGGTTGACATACCCTTCATCCGGACGAAGTGCTTCGCTTCGTCATTTATTATGCGAACCGCGAGGGAGTGGAATGCGCTGCCTGTGTCTGTTTTTCCTGAAGCATATGATGTAGCAATCTTCAAAATAAGAGTGAATGTGCATTTGCTGCGTGAACGTGTTATATCCTAGGCCTCGTCCTCACTTTACATCAGGTCTGACTGTGCTCAAGCGTCGCACAGCTTATTAAAAAAAAATAGCTGTAACGCCTTCGACGTCTATCTCGGAAATGAGTCGATTCAACCGCAAACCACGATGGTTTCTCAAACACACGTTTCGGTTGCGGCTGCGGCTACCTGCCATCCGGCTAGCCGCAAGCGTAACCGCTCCCTGCGTACAGACGCACGTCTGACCACATTGCGGCTAGCCGCATTGTGCGTATGCACCCTAAATATAATCATATGTGCTGTCCTCTTACTATAAAATATTAATAATCTAAGCTGTACGTTAATCATGCATAGGCGATATCTCTGAACTGGCGAATCTTACGAACGGTGAATGTAATGGGGCTTAAACTTCCTGCCAATATTTTAATATGAAGACTCAATTATAATTATGTAACAAATACCCAAGATGTATTGCATAGGTCAGAAATAAAGGTGCATTCAGTGTAAAAGTGTTCATTTTATTATATTTAGAGAACATGGGTATTAAGAAACAAAATAAACTAAAAAGGTCAATGAAATATTCTATTCAATTAATTTGTTGATTAAATCCTCATCACTGTCTTCTTTTAGTGGTGGTGAAGGTGGTATAGAAGAATTACTTCCAGAAATATCATTAGCTTTGTCATTGTTTTCGGAAAAAATTGAATACAACCTGTTTCTTATGGCCACGAATACGCTGTTCGAGCTCTGTACAGGACCGTTTATTATGTGAGATATTTCTTTAGGTGGCGTAGGGACATCATAAGGTGAACTCCTATCTTTAAATTTGCTAGGATTCAACATATCTGAAATGTTTTCTAAATTAATGTTATCACTGATCATAGATATAGTGGAATGCCACTGCTTTGGCAAAGATGCATTGATTGCATGGGTGATTACTTCGATTAATACAAATTAAAAATACATGAAAAAAATTCGTTGAACCTTTTTCATACAAAACGGCAATTTCATAGGCTTTACCTAATATAAAGACTCAGTTATAATTTTGTAACAAATACCCAAGATGTATTTATTGAGTTTGCATAGGTCAGAAATAAAGGTGCATTCAGTGTAAAAGTGTTCATTATATTATATTTAGAGAACATGGGTATTAAGAAACAAAAGAAGCTAAAAAGGTCAATGAAATATTCTATTCAATTAATTTGTTGATTAAATCCTCATCACTATCTTCTTTTAGTGGTGGTGAAGGTGGTATAGAAGAATTACTTCCAGAAATATCACTAGCTTTGTCATTGTTTTCGGAGAAAATTGAATACAACCTGTTTCTTATGGTCACGAATACGCTGTTCGAGCTCTGTACAGGACCGTTTATTATGTGAGATATTTCTTTAGGTGGCGTAGGGACATCATAAGGTGAACTCCTATCTTTAAATTTGCTAGGATTCAACATACCTGAAATGTTTTCTAAATTAATGTTATCACTGATCATAGATATAGTGGAATCGACTTTACCAGCAATACGTTCTAGTATCTCGCCAGGATTGATGGCTTGTTTTTCTTCTGTTGTATCATCTTTTTTATCCTTGCTTTCAATTCTGTTGAGTAAGCTAAAACCGGGAATAGTTTTCTCAGTCTTGCTAGATGAAGATTGTGGTTGCATGTTTTCTGTATTATTAGATTTGGACTGTCGGAACGTATCCAAGTGTTTCCTACTTTCTGTTTTTATCACGTTGACAGCGTCTTGAGTCGTTTTGTAAACTTTCGTGATGAAACCTTCCATTGCTGTTTTGATTGTAGTTAAAGTTTCAGTGTGTGTTTCCACCATGGTTTTTAAAGTATCAAGATTTACTGATTCAGTTTGTGGAGAATCTTGCACATGGGACGTTAGTTTGTCATTAATTGTAAAATCGGTTTCGCCAAGATTCTGCGATTTAGAGCATTCCGACTTGTTGCATTCATTATCTGATGCAGGAGAAGGACATCCTGGTTTCGGTATAGGTTTTTCTTCCTTAAGAGGGCACAGTTGTTGTTCAGTCGAATCATTTAAACATTTTGCTGTTACGTTCGTGGTGGGAGCCTTAGGATCGAATTTTGATTTAGCAGATTTCTCTTTACTCTCTACTGAATCCTCAATATCAGAACTACAAACTTCCATTTTTGCATGACTCTTCTGATCTTTGATAACGGAAGACGCTATTTCTTCTTTAAGCGGACACTCTTTACTGTCCATATTTGAGTTGTAAGATGTTACAGCGTCAAGTTTATCTCCACTACTTTCAGCCGAATTAATACTTTTATCTTCTCTATATGTACTTGCTTCGTAAATGTCGAAGCAGGGTTGATAATCTGGGTATTCTTGGTCAATTGGTTGTATAATATCTATTATAAGCTGTTCATCTGAGTCAGGACAATCTCGGAGATATGATTTTAAATACGGTTTTATTACTTCTTTACAGTATCGGTGTTTACTTGAGATGGCATTTTCTAGAGATGGTTCTTTAGAATGATTAATTGATTCTCCTGTCGGCCTGTCTCTGACAATAGTGATAGATGAAGGAGTCTCAGAATCGTGGAGAACTTGACAAAATTCAAAAATCGATACCGTACCTTTATCTGAGTTATTTTTATCTCTGGAAAATGGCAACCTAAGAGAGTTTTCAGGTTTATCGGTTATCGAAGTGTTGCTTGTCTGTGTTTCTTTATTGACAGCTTCAAATATATGAATCAAGTCGCAGTCTTCAAATCCCAATTTTTCAGGATGCATAATATCTATACCGATCCATATAAAATTGTTTGTTCATGAATTTGACTCATTAAAACATTTCGATCACCACATTTTCCAACATGTAGTGGTATATTTGTATTATATTTTAAATTTATGCCATCTCTAAATTTACGTTTCGTGTAATTGACAGATTTTTTTTATAAATTCATGTCATAATAGGTGAGAACAAATGAGGTGATTTTTTAAATATGAAATAAGAAAGAGGTCGCTTTTAACTTTGCTTGGTTAACATGATTAATTTAGGTTTCGAGATTTTATAATACGAAACTGTTATGGTTTTGCACTCATTTACTTGTCCGTAAAGAACTGAAATTTGGAAAATAACATTTTTGTTGAAATGAAAACTTCTTCAGGCGCGTATTTTTGGCAGGAGATCTATTTATAATTACGCGTCATGACATGCTAGTAACCATGACCGATCGTATTGCCCTTCCGCGGTTTGCGTCATATTAGCGACACGTAGTATAGGGGCCTGTGTACCTCTAATATTGATATTACGTATTGAGATTGTACAACCCATCATATATTAATTATAAACTGTATAAAAATGTATATAATTATTGGTTGCGGTGCCAATAGACGTGAGAACCTGATTAATGATAATAATTTCAACACACAAACTATGAAATTTAAACAATTCACACAATGATTAATTTAATTCAAAACAGAACACAGTTATTCTATTCTATTGAGTTTTCATTTCTGTCGACAATCCTTATGACTGCCTCGATTTTTTTAGTTCTTTTTTTCATGTTATAGGTGGCAAACGAACAGATGGGTCACCTAAAATTAAGGGATCACCACCGTCCATGGACACTAACAACACCAGAGGAGTAGCAAGTGCGTTACCACCCTTTGGGGAAAGGGTTAGGGGAGGGAGAGGAGAGAAGAGAGGTGAGGGGAGGTGGGCCTCCAGCGCGCTCACTGACCGAACGACACGCAACAATGCAAGCACTGTTACTTCACGTCGGTTTTCTATGAGAGGGTGGTACTACCCCGGACGAGCCGAACCATTCATGCTGAAACTAGTAATAGTTTCAGGGTGACTCTACCACCATTAAAGTTCATACAATTGTAATAAACATACATACCGTCCAGCTATTACAATACTGTTGGTACTCAAGAAATAACTTTTTTCAGAATTACCACCATTAAAGTTCATACAATTGTAATAAACATACATACCGTCCAGCTATTACAATACTGTTGGTACTCAAGAAATAACTTTTTTCAGAATCCATGGTAAACTGATGTCTCGCTATCTACTAAAATTTCTTTGAAA
>MU160191.1:0-21784 GCA_015888305.1 Antheraea pernyi
AAACACAGGCTGGCAACACACTTGCGACGTCTATGGACTTATGGAAAATCCTTATTATCAGTCTACAAATATTTAAAAAAAAAAAATGTGTTGCTTGTTGAGAAGAACAATAAAGTTTGGAGTACATAATCAAACAAATAAAACGTTATAAGTTATTTTCAAAACGCGAATCATTGATCGCAATCACGTGATATATTTTGTCACTAGTAATCATTTGGTTACTGAAAAAAGTTAATCGTCAGCTGTCATCGTTACCGTCGTATTTGATGTTGCCCTCTGTGATTCCTATATAAAATACATAAATAATTCCACAAGCAGCACAGTGGTAACATAAGGAAATAAAGAAAGTAAGGAAAATCAAAAGCAATTTTTATTTATTAAAGAATTTAATATTTAACATTCAACTAATTAAACGTAGTACATTAATATTAAAATACATACAAATTGTATTAAAATAAGTAATCAATGCCCGAACGATCGATATTCAATCTTGCAAACAATATCGATCATAATATGAAATATTAAGGTTCCTCGTTTTGACAAGCAACTCGAAGTTAATAATGGCTTAGCACTTAAATAAATCGAATCTTACACGCGACGTCGTGCTGGTTCACAGCTAATTACTATACCAGTAAAAAAAACGCTCTATACCTTTACTTAAATCGAGTGTTTATTTTAAATATGTTTATTTCTAAAATTGTTTTGTTTGTACTATTTAAGAGAAAACTACACAAGAATGTCTTAATGTTAGTTAAACCTACAATTTTAATTAAATATTATATATGTATATGTCGCGACTGACGTTGGGGGCGATAGTTATAAAGGTATGGCATCAATCATAGATAACGTCCTTCTTGTCAATTATTGACCAGTCAGTATTATATTTAGAGATGTGAACAGTCCGACGATCCGGACGAGACTGAACACCGCTTCTTTATTTTTTCTCAAACTGACTACGCTATTGACCTAGCAAGGTTTTAACAGCTTCACGGGACTGCGAACCCCTCTCCGTTATTGCTACACCTTTTATAGGCTTGCATGGCATGCATTTTATATGGATTATCAGGAGATAAAATAAAAACTCTTGTACTAAAGCTCTGTATTATTATACATTGTAATGATATTGTAACTATAATAGATTGTTTCAGAAAATAGACAAGTGTATAAATTTACGATCTGAATATTAAAGTAACATTGAACATTGACATAATATTAGACTTCAGAATTCAGTTTTAAATATTAGAAAAGAATTTAGCCTTATGTAAAGGATGGTAGGATTTGGCAATTTTTTCTGATTGAGTCGCGACTACCATGATTCAAGTTTAAAATCTGGCGTAGTGGCTAGTTTGTATTTGTCGCGTTTCGAATACAGTTAATGTATAAATAGTAATCAAACAGGGTGATAGAGTGACTTACTAATTCATCGCTACCATCATATCCCCGTTACAGTGAATCTCTATCGATGTAACATGTTTCAGAATTAACCAGTGTATATCCAGGCTGCAAGTTTGCAAGCTGAAATAATAACGACAACTGCTTAAGGATTGTAATTTTGCCAGAGTTCACTGTTGTTTTTGGATTGTGTTGTTTTCCATCTCTTTGTCGTAGTACATTAAAAATATTACAACAATACATAAGCAATCGTAAGTTATTCCCAATAAATCTAAAACAACAACAAACTTTGTTTCTTTAAACAAGGTAACACAATAAGCATCGAAACCAATAAGTTACACGACAATATAATATCTGATTTACTTTACAAATATACACATGGCCTACTTGAAACAGATATAATAATAACGATAGATACCGACAGAGAAGGAAATACGAAGCCTATAAAGTGATAAACTTTACGATTCGCAAGTTTATGACAGAAATAATAATTTGTAATCTAAAAATAAAGCATTTTTACTCGGTTATATAGGTAAATGGTGTATAAAAAACATCGACGGCATTAATTTAGTTCGCGTGCCGATGTAAAAGATTGTTTTATAGTCATGATGTGTACCCACGGTCACGTTTCTTGGTTGAGCTTGGTAAATTGAGTGCTATTGTTACCTTATTATGTCCGCTCTATTGTTGCGAACGGACCACTGTGCACGGGGCGGCGTGGGTAGAGTTAATTACTTTTTTCAAGGCGCTACATTGCAGTCGAAAATAGATTTTTATTACCCTGTGTATATACGTAACCCCTTGCGTGATTACTTAGTCGCATGTTTATAGGGAAATTGCTGAATCATTTTTTGTAGACAAACGTTTGAGATTATGATGAATCAATCAATATATTTTATAACAACATATTATACAACAAAGGTCTCTGCCACTTGCGAATTGCATGTATCAGGCAAAAGCCAAAGCTGAGGTGTGCCGCGCACCCTTGAGCTAGTTGTCAAAATAAAATCGGCTGAGTGCCTTAAGCGCTCGCCTTAGTAGTCCGGTGAAGCTGTTAAGACCTTGCTGGGTCAATAGCGTAGTCAGTTCGAAAAAAAAAGCCTCTGCCACGTCTATCTGTCTGTCTGTTCGTGATTAACTTAAAAACTATTGAACGAATTGTGATGCGGTTTCATCCGTAGATAAACTGATTCATGAGGAAGATTCAGGTATATAATTTGTGAAGTTTTATTTTATTATTATCAGAGTGGGACAGCGTCCGCCGAGTAGCTAATATTTTATAAAACAAAGTCGCTATTTGGAGCTATTTAAAAAAAAGCCTGATATATAGAACTGTTTGAAGATGTCTGTCAAAAAGAGTGACTGCACTATTCCTGATAATGAAGTAGACGCTTTCATACCGGCCAACCGGATACGTATCTGCACGTTACACTTCTCTTTTTTTATACATGGGGAGATCCCTAACAGATACCCATCCCGTGGGGCAGCTGAGGATGGGTTATGTCCGATTTGCACGGACTAAAACTCCATGGTGCCTTCATATACCTTTTAGGTGGGGGAGCAGGGACTGCCGGCTGGCACTGCTGTCTGAGGGGTGAAAAATGGTAGACCCCTCAAAGGTAGAGTGGGTAGACCCTCCTGACGAACTGTGGGAGTTACACTTGGCCTCGTGATTTTTTCAAAGCATGTGATAGCGAAGCATGTGATAAATTTTATCACTAGTTATATAACCAGTGAGAAAATATATCACGTGTGCGAAATGTTACATCCCTAATTTACAGTAAGTCAATAATTTGCACATAGGAGATATTGTTAGCCAATCCCTTCGTATCACGATAGTATATGAATAAGATTGTTTCGAACAGCAACAGAACATACACCTTATGGCTTTTAGATAAAGTCTCTACTCGGACTGTTCTTTAATTTAACTAAACAAGGCAAACAGTGTATTTTTGCTACGTGAAGGAAGGAGAATTCTTTCTCAGTATCGTATCTTAAAATAGATAAGTTTACGGTAGAAAGAAAACTTTGTAGCTAAAGTTAAACTAAACTATCTTGTACCCTGTCCACACGTAGTTATGGCTAAGTGTTCTTTTTAAATTGATCCTGTATAGATATATAAAACAATCGTGTATTGGAATGCAATATTATATAACAGTAGTAATTGTTGTAGGTGGTAGAGCCACGCTGAAGCTATTACTGATTTTGGCATAAATGGGTCAGCTTACAGCTCGCCGGGGTAGTACCACCCTCTCACAGAAAACCGACGTGAAGTAACAGTGTTCGCATTGTTGCGTTTCATTCGGTCTTTTGGAAACGGTATTTCTTTAATTAAAAAACTGCGTGTTCTATTTAAATTAATTGTGAGCGATCTCTCATTATTTTAATTATAAGTTTGTCAAATTCCTATTTCATTTATAATACTTCTATCATTTTTAAATTACCACTGTGAAATTTAATCAATCTATACATATAGGAAGAATGTAATCTAACGTGTTTCTACTTTTTAGATTGTTGTGAAAAAAAATTGTTACAAGTATCTTGGAGTAAGTACTAAAATACATTTCAATATTTTTTAGAAAAGTCTGTCTGTCTGTCTGTGTGTTTGTATGAACACGCATCTCTGTTAAAGTACTGCGTTCACGATAAAATTTCACCAAGAAAATCATAAAGTATATCTTCGAGTAACATTTAGTCTCAGCTTCATTAATATCGATTCATTCTATCAAAAGTTATCGTAATTTTAATGATGACGCAACTTAAATACGAGATAAAAGTAGACAAGTAAATGGACTTAATATATTCCGAAGATTTTATTAGTCCCTGTTTATTTACATTAGATACCACGCGGACAGAGTCGCGGGCACAGGTAGTATATTACACGTATTACTTTTTTGTATACCGTCTGTTATGCAATATTGTAGTAGGGATTTTTCTAAACTCGCCCGACTAGCTACCACCCTAACATTCGAAAATAGCTGTCAAAGACTGTAGGTGTTTTCCGGTAGCCATACACGAGAGTAGGTACTTGCCTAGATTTAGCTTGTTATCATTTTGAATCACTTATCCTCAGGTGAAATTATGGCGAAACACAAACAAAACGTATAAAAATACTTTAACTCATTTAAAAACAACGTTACAATTAATATTATTAAACCAACAATATATTAACTGGTCTTATTGAATTATTAACGCTACATTTTCTTATATGTATTTTTTTTATATTTTTGGCAACCAATCTTCTGGATTATTACTACTCTTATCGAGTAGGAAATAACATTCAAATCAAAATCAAATCAAATCAAAAATACTTTATTCAGTTTAGGCCCTAATAAGGCGCTTACGAACGTCAAAACTCCGGTTCGGAAAACAACCCAGTCACCGAGAAGAACCGGCAAGAAACTCGATCGGGTACATCTTTTTAACATATACATATATATATTTCAAATACATTATACATTACAATACCCTTTTTAGTAGATAAGTTATTTACGAAACACCACCAACATTACAAAATATGCAGTCAAATATCACAAGATTATGAATAAAATATAAAATCCACTAACATGGCATTCCAAGTTCCCGACAAACTCTATATGTAAATTACACGTCAGTTGGCAGCACTGTATCCTTACTTGCTCTGCTATTATCTGTGCTTTTTCTCTCAATATTCACTCTTCGCGACATAAATATAACATATTTGATAACAGAACAATCTTTCATTATACTTAAGTAATCTCGTAAGTCGTCGTAGCTTAGTGGTTTGACCGGTGGAATATTATTTCGATGTCCGCAGGATCGAACCTGTATGTACCAACGAATGTTTCGGAACTCGCGTACATTTACTAATTTAAATTGGTCACACTATCGGGTAACGGTGAAGGAAAACATCGTGTGGAAACCTGAACCTGAGAAATGTTCTTGTAGTACTACTGTATGTGGGAAGAATATAGAACTGTGGATTTCTCAGAGTTTGAAATCGCCAGTACGTCGTGGGCTGGCGTGGTGATTACGCCCATACCTTCCCTCGGAAAGAGTCTTATGGCCCTGCAGTGGGTCTCTTACAGGCTAAATTTATTATTTATTAATCTCGTGTGTATGTATATGGGTACAATTACATTGTTTTTGTATTGATTTGATCTATTCGGTACGTTATGTATTTTTATTTATATTTCAGTGTTAGGTTAATTTTTTTTTTCTTGAACTGACTACACTATTGACCTAGCACGGTCTTAACAGTTTCACCGGACTACTAAGGCGAGCGATTAAGGCACTCAGCCGATTTTGTTTTGGGCAGCTATTGTTATATTTTTTATAGTCGACGCTTTATGAACTGAGGCTTCGGGTCATAAATCATATTTATCTGTCTGTCTCGCTCGCACCTATTGGTCTTATGGAGGAGTGAAGTGATGTGCGTAAGAATGGTAGAGGTGGAAATTAATAACGGGATAGGTACTATCGATATGCTACATTATGTTAAGAATTAATATTAATCTCAGGGGCAGTTTTCAATTCTTTTAAAAACAGGAACACGTTGTGAATTACAGCCCGAGCTTGAGCGTCGATGTCACCATTTAAGTTCTTCAAAAGTACGTTAGAAAATAAATTCTTCGTTTTGCGTATTGCGTAACGAACCGTAAGTAATGTAATGAGTATCAAAATTTTATATTTATAGAAAAACAACAACCCTTACTCGTAACGACCAATTAGGATTGCCAGAGTGCTAATGAAGGTCACGATAACGCATCGACCCCGCGTGCGTAGGTAGCTAATTATCGATAACGGGTTGCATTGCGTGCACATTCCTACTGTCACTGACATTTATTTCCCGACGACTCAATTTAAAATGCGTCGACTATAGTTTATACATTTTTGCTTCTTTTATATTTACAGTACCTAGGATAGCTGAAAGAAATCGCCTTGTGGCATTAAGTTCACTGGTGTACAAACCAAAAAGTGCAACGAAGTATTCATTCGTTCATCAAAATCCTACAAATTCGTCCATTTGAGACATTGATATACAAAAACCCAAGATATACACTTAACGTTTCACAGCGGGTACAGAAAAATGAGTGCATAATTTTGGATTATGCAGTCATTTCTAATAGTCTCGCATAGCTTGCGTAACTTTAAATAATTCAGGTAAGGTTGGGTTTGCAAAATCATAAATTTATCGCATAACTATAACCACGTATGTATATTGGGGAGTTTTTGCGGCCGATTATGAGCGCTACTTTTATTCGAGACTGTGTGTCTTGGGTTTTTGTATGTCACTGATATTTGAGAGCAATAATTGATAATTGGTTTATTAAAAAAATGTCACCCTAATAAAATATTTATTAGCTTGTTTAGCCTTGTGTATCATGGATAGTAGTGTTTTTGTTACAACCTAGGTGTTTACCATTAGTATAAAGATAATTTCATAAATCATCTAACACTAGTCCTTTACCAACAAAGCGTTGGCATCGCTTTTAAGGAACTTTGCAATGTTAGGAGAGCTTGTGAGTAGTTAGATTACAGTAGTACCATCGGCACACTTATTTTAGCAATAACGTAGTTTTTATCTATTTATTTTATTTATCATTACATAGCTAATTATAAAACCAAGTCCTCTGCCACGTCTGTCTCTCTGTTCGCGATAAACTCAAAAACTACTGAACGGACTTTCATGCGGTTTTTACCAGCAGATAGAGTGATTAATGAGGAACGTATATAATTTGTCAAAGTTTTTTTTTATTATCAGTGCGGGACAACGTCCGCCGGGCCTGCTAGTTATCTATATATTAATACGTGAAGCAAAAACTTTGTACCCCTTTTTAAGAGAATTGCGAGAACGGATGAACGTGCGATTTGGCATAGTTAAAGTTTATATGGAGGAGAAGTAAGTGAATGAAGCTATTTTTAAAATATAAAATGCTACAAAATTACATACCTAACATTAATTAAAATAAACATTACACTACTGCTTGAATGACACACAACATATGCACACATGTAAATGAAAAAGACGTTTCGCCATCCTTCCTTTTACTCTTACGTTCCAATTACCTTTTTTCAACCTACATTAAATATTTTTAACATGACTTACGTTCCCTACCTTACATGCCCTTTGAAATTAACTAGTCAAATTGTAGGTTAATCTTATAATAAAATAATATAATTATGTAATGTAAATTCATAATATACACAAATTATAATTAAGTGATAAATAATTTATCTTCCACTGAAATAATTAGTATTCTTTTTGGTCTTATTGAATGTTATAATGAATTATGGTTGAATTTCGACCATTACGCGACCACTAGTTAAATATAAAATAGTGAATTGCAAACAATTTCTTAAATTAAATAATAAAAAATATTATTATTTATTAAAGAGTATTATTAATATAAATGGAAATATATATAAAAAAGGATAGATTTAGATTTAATTTTATTTATCGTTAAGTAGACAGGTATATGACAACTACAGTTTGATCGCAATCGCTGTACCGCGCCATAGGTACGCACATGAGATAAAATATCTAAAGATGGACCGTGCATGCTTTTTGCTTCCCACTTCCTACCTCCCCGCGCATACCTAAGGTATGGTACAGCGGTTGCGGTCAGGCCATAGTAACTGCTGTGGTTAATATCTGTGATGCAGCCAGAATTTCTCACCGCCGATGTGTCGACACGATGTACTCGAGAATTACGTGATAGTACAAGGTGTTTGGACCTCAAACTTATACTGTAACAAGCAATAAATGACAAAACAAGACTCTGTACATCACTGTACATATATTTGTAGGTAGCTTGGAGGTGGGAGAGCCTCGCTAAAACTATGAGTATTACTGGTTTCGGAATGAATGGGTCGGCTCGCCCGGGGGAATACCACGCTCTCACAGAAAACCGACTTGAAGTAACAGTGCTTGGATTGTTGCGTTTCGTTCGGTTAGTGAGAGCGCCGAAGGCCCTCCCCTTATACTCTCTCCCTTTTCCTTCTCTCCCTCCCCCCTCCCCCATATACAGGCCGGCAACGCACTTGCGAATCCCCTGGTGTTGTTAGTGTCTATAGACGGTGGTGATTACTTACTATCAGGGGACTCGCCTGTACGTTTGCCCCCTATTAATTAATATGAATTAATAAGAATAAAGATATATTTTAAACGCATCAAAAGTAAGAATATAAATAGTACAGAAGCGATACTAGGAAGTGTTTATGTTTATGGAATAACTTTGAGAGTAAAAGCGCAACGGGTAAGCAAACTCTATCGCCAACTTTTATAAAACTAACATCGTTTGAGTACATATTTAAATACAAGATATGGGTATAAAACTTTCCTTGATAATTTAGACAACTTATAAAACCTATAAAAAAATAATTACTAATACTAGCTGATACCTGCGACTTCATCTGCGTCGTTCAATTGCTTTGTTATATCTCAAAGGCAGCGTTTTTGACAAAAGCTCCCAGGCGACTTGTCTTGGCAACCAATTTACAAAAAATCGTGACAAATAATATATTTGAATCTTCCTCGTCAATTACTCTATCTATTAATGCCGCATAAAAATCCGTTCAATAGTTTTTGAGTTTATTGCGGCCAAGCAGACAAGTAAAAGTTGCTACGTATTAAATAAAATGAGTGCGTGTAACCGTCACACGCGATTGAAGTAAACCTTCTTTGGCGATATAAGAGATTAAGTTAAAAATAAATACATCATATGAAAATTTTAAAAGGCATCTATTGATGATGTAACACTAGTAATATACATTTATTATCGTCGATCGTTATACATTTTAAAACAATAATTTAATTACTATCATACTTCAAATATAATATGATTTGATAACTGAAATTCTTTTCTATATTTTATTTACTTTATAACAAAGAGTTGCTAATAATATTTCCTGTGTTATTTAAGTTCCGAATTAGCTGATAGACGATACCACAGATAATGAAGTTATGATATAATTTGTTACGTACTTACATTAAAACCAGATGGCAGTACGGTCGCGTGCCCATATATACATAATTAATTCTATTGTATAATTTTTATTATTATTCAATTTTCAATTTAATATTTTTTGTTGAAAATTATTTTATTTATTATCAAAATTTTTTGTTTCATTTGTTTATAAACTTATTATTTATTGACGAAATAAAAAATATTTAAAAACCGTATGGTACAGAAACGTATCGCCATATTGCCGTAACGGACTTCCGTTGCATTGTCGTCCAGTTACCTTCTAGTCGCGCATAAAGAAGTTTTACTCCAAAAAATCTGAGGGTGATATAAAATCGGATACCAAATTTGCTTTGAACACCAAAAATAAATAAGATACAGGTGAACTGGTATAAAAAGTTTTGAGAAACACTTTTTTTTCGTTGGTCTGTGTTATTAACACTTTAGCTGCTATATGCCGTATATGTTTATTTTAGGACGACACAAATGAATTGCACGATTTATAATTATAAAAAGATGTCGCTCTCCGGTCACTACTAGCCATCGTGACGTCACAAGGGAAACCGTGGCTGATCATATATGACCAACGTGGCAGAACATTCTTCACTTTGGTATAACGTCTGTTTTATAGCGAAACCCAAACACGTCGATTATTGTTTGCGAACTAATCAACAAGTAGTCAAAATTGTACGAAATTTCAAAATGACTATAAAACTACATATCTGCCGATCATCCTATCGCGTGTCGGTTATCCGTAACGATGGTATATCCGCCGCTGTCGGATAAATATCTCAAGTGTGCCCTGCGCGGTACGTGACGGAGCCTACCTCGTTGCTGATATAAGGAACCGTTCACAGTGGGCTATTAAAATAAAATAAAAACAATTATTTCTATAAATTTCTGTATATGTTTGTATTATCTAAATATGACGTGTACATGTTGATCTATATTTACCATAATTTAACACATTTATTCAAATCAAATCAAAATATCCTTTATTCAATTTAGGCCCTGAGACTTATGAACGTCAAAGCTGCCACCGATTCGGAAAACCACCCAGTCATCGAGAAGAACCGGTAAGAAACATAAGCTTCGACTAAAACTATAAACGAAATATAAATATCATCTTTATACACGGAATTCTTCAGTCCGTGTGTATATGACTGAACTTGTCCTAAACGGCTGGATAGATTTTTATATTTTTTTGTGTGTGATTAGATTTATTCAAGAATGAGTTAGATTTACAATTGGACCAGATAGGTGGCGCTGCAGTTGACTTTTAGGTTTTTTTTAATTATCAAGGCGGAAAAACGTCTACCGGAACCGCTAGTAATTGCATGAATAAAAATTAATTGCCGAATGTATATAAGCGTAAGTACAGAACGGCTGCAGTTATTTTATTTATTCTTTTTTGGCTGTATTTATTATTGTCATGACAAGGTTTATGTTAAAAAATCTCTATTTCAAAACGTGCATAAAAAATATTGAAAGCAATGACAGATTGATTTTCAGTTGCTCAGTAGCCATATTATTTGAATACATGGTTGTACTGCAAAGGAAAAATGTAGTTTCAATTCCTTGCTTAGCATATACAGCATGACTGGTTAAATAGTTGCATTAGTCTCACAGATTACTCATTACTTGCTTCTTGATCTAAATCAATTAAAAAAATAGGTGTTTAATATTTGACCTAATTATCTCGAGAAACGTAAAACTGATACACTCAATATCAGCTGATTTACGCAAAGACAAACTGGTGTTAGAAATGAATCACGGCCTGCCACGCAGTCCAGCCCGCCTGCCCCACCTCGACCCGCGCCCCACTTCACTTTAATCGACCGTGCAGCGTTCGCACAAAAGCAGTTACAGTATAAATAATAACAATAACTAGATATAGGGTCGGCGCGAAAAATACGTCTCGGTAAATTACAGCTCACTTGAAATGTGAGTTTTTATTTTGTTGAAACACAGCCAATGTAAGCACGTTTCACATGCCGCAGTGTATTCAAAAGATGCAAAAATAATACCCGAAAAAGCAATTTAACGGCCGGAGTATCTTACTTTCGCTAAATACATGTTGAATAAGTTATATTTTAAGCTTTAAACTAACAAATAATATCAAATTTTGAACAAAATTACCGATTTTATACCTGTGGTACAAATGTTTGGCCAAGGCTCTTCAACCACGCACAATAACGGGAAAAAGTACTTTATTCATTGCTTGTTAAGGTTGAATTCACACTAAATGTTGTTTATGTTGTCTTTTCATTGGTGAGGGGAGTAATTTATTGCTTTGCTCGTTTTATCGTAAGTATTAGATAATATTTTGAACATTTGATTAACTATTAGATAATATTTTGAACATTTGTGACTTTATTACAAGGTGTCATGGTTATAATTAGGTTGAACTCAAAACTGTTTTAAAACTTTTTTTTCTCCCGTTCTTAGTAAACAAATACACATAAGTATATATTTACGCGGACAGCTTTTAGCTTCTATTTTGTACGTGACCCTTTAACTAGTTATTGTTGATTGAAGAATAAATTAATCTGATACAGGATTTTTCTTCAACTTTAAATTAATGCCAAGAATTCAACAGGAAAAATACTCTTCCATCAACTGAAGAAAATTTTAATTCAACAAATTGGTAACAAAGTATCGAAAAATAATTGATTGGATTCATCGAACTTTATTCCGAACTCATTAAAATAAGTATTTTCATTTGAACACAAAACTTTGTTACGGTTTTTTTATTATTATAATTTTTTTTATATCATTGGAGACAAACGAACAGGGGGACAACTGATGGTAAGTGATCATCGCCGTCCATAGACACTAGCAACATCAGGGGAGTCGCAAGTGCGTTTTTAATCTGTGTTTGGGGGGAAGGTAGGGAAGGGAGGTGGGAGGTGGTCCTCCGGCGCTCTCACTGACCGAACGAAACACAACAATGTAAGCACTGTCGGTGTTTTGTGTGGGTCGGGTGATACTACCACCTACGAAAATGTTTATTAAAATAACATAAGTGGAAACTAGGCGTTGCAAGTTTCGATCTGGGACCTCGGAATAGAACAGACCTCCATAAGGACTGTTGTTTTTCATGCCTTTATTTACTGACGTCTACGGAATTATAGTAGCCATTCAACTTTAAATGGATATTCTGTTCGATACTTAGTTTAACATATAATAGGTCTTTACCTATGATTCTGGGGCGGCGGCGGCACTCGGCCGGTTACTCCCCAACGTGGGGGGCCGGGCGCCGGGTGCCGCCGACTCTACATGGGAGTCGTGCGGGCGATGGCCGCCTACGGGGCACCAGTCTGGGCTGATGCTCTCGGTGCCGCCAACGTGCGTGCGCTCCGCAATGCGCAGCGCACGGTGGCACTGAGGGCAATCCGGGCGTACCGGACATTTAAGTAATAACTTTATATTAATCATTTTCAATATTTACATACATAATCATATAGTAGCGATTGATTATCAAAGTGTATAGAGTGTTGAAAATAGACGCTTTTTCCTAAGATCGTTTGGTTACATGTATATAACTTAAATCATATAGAATAAAAAATTAATAATAAAATACATATTTAGTATCCAGTACCGAGATTATACTGATTTTTCTAAATTCCAAGATAACATTTTCGCTTATAACAACCTAGTAAAGAAATAATTCTATAACATACTCGTACAGGGTAATTAGTATAGCTAGTTGAATATAGAACCATGATTAAGTGATGATAATAAAAATAATATCTGATCCTACTGGTTATCAGTAAACACCGCTTAATAATGTACGCATACAGCAAAGCCTACCGCGCATGCCCGGACTTCACTCATTCCGGACTATTTGTTTTGTCGTTACACTATCAAAAAGCTCCGGATTGCTCACAAAGTAGCATCTTCCCAGTTAATTCTCTGCTATCTAAAGCTACCTTTAACACCGCCTGCTGTCAGTGTCACAGTGTTATAACCCAACAACTCGGAACGCGCCGAATCAATCACCCATCTGTCAAGTGTTCGCGCCAATAGTTGACGTTTTGCCGCGTGCATGCGAAATTTAAAACTTATATTAGTGCGAAGTGACTCGAAAGTGACTCTAACGTATTTGTGACTTTTTTATTTATCCGCAATACGCCAAACGCAGTGATGCGGTAACTGATACGTTAGAATAACATTTAAAACTTATATTAGTGCGAAGTGACTCGAAAGTGACTCGAAAGTGACTCGAAAGTGACTCTAACGTATTTGTGACTTTTTTATTTATCCGCAATACGCCAAACGCAGTGATGCGGTAACTGATACGTTAGTATAACCGTGCGATTGAACTTTGACTTTATATCTGGCGAACTAAAAAGGCGGTTCCGTTGTTCGAAGCTTCTTTACTAGGAGTTTTTAAGACTGTGTTACTTCTAGAAGACGTGATGAATATAACATCTACGACGGACGGTGAGTGTAATTAGTCAGTTGAGATTATCTGCAATATAGAAAGTACCTCATGGCTTGCACTACGTAGATGCCGCATCGTTGCGGATTTTGACTTTCATACGAAATTGTACGCTTAACCAACGTCATAAGGACGACATTCCTTTGACCATAATTTTGAGTATGATTTTTCCTAATATCAACTCTAATACCTGAGTATCAAGGAACATAACGATTACGTTTTCAATTAACGTGTATCAATTATATACCATATCGTTTTCTCTGCATATAACGAGGGTTAAATGAATGATATCATAAGTTCAACGTGTTTGAAACATTTTTAAAACACTCACTTGTTTTTATGTCTAAATTGCTTGGCATCTTCAAGCGAAATAAAATTACTCTGTAGTGAATGAAACTTTTTTTTTTTATGTGTTTAGGTGGCAAACGAACAGGTGGGTTACCTGATGTTAAGTGATCACCACCGCCCATGGACCCTAACAACACCAGAGGAGTTGCTAGTGCGTTGCCACCCTTTGGGGGGAAGGATTAGGGGAGGGAGAGGGAGAGGAACGAGGAGAGGGGAAGGGAGGTGGGCCTCCGGCGCTGTCACTGACCGAACGAAACGCAACAATGCAAGCACTGTTACTTCACGTCGGTTTTCTATGAGAGGGTAGTACTACCCCGGACGAGCCGACCGATTCATGCTGAAACCAGTAATCGTTTCAGCGTGGCTCTACCACCGTGTTTCAGCGTGGCGTATTTTTATTGTTGCACAGCAAAATAACTGCACTGTGCCTGATGGTGAGCACAGTACAATCCATAAAAATGATGACTATCGAGAGATGCGTTATCCCTCGCCGGTCACCGCTGTCATGCCGGCCTGCGTAAATGTCTCTTCACGTTACGCTTGTAACGTAGTATTGTACTTTTATTTAATACAAGCTGTACCTGCGACTTCGTCCGCGTGGAAATAAATGCAAAAAACAGTGATTAACTAAACCATCTGAATGTAATAAATCCATTTGCATATCTACTTTTCTCTCGTACTTAAGTCGCTTCGTCATTAAAATTACAATAACTTTTGATAGAGTGAACCGAGGTTTTATAGTGAACGTAGTACTTTAACAGAATACTACAGAACTAGTACTAGTACTACTTTCTACGTAGTACTTTACTCTCCGGTCAACAGAATATCTAGGTCATATAACTCACTCCATAAAACATGCGACATTTTCTCAACTAAACGAAATCATTTCAAAACAACGATAGAGACATATCAGTCTCTTCACAAAACACAGTTATACTTTTATTTAATACAAGCTGTACCTGCGACTTCGTCCGCGTGGAAATAAATGCAAAAAACAGTGATTAACTAAACCATCTGAATGTAATAAATCCATTTGCATATCTACTTTTCTCTCGTACTTAAGTCGCTTCGTCATTAAAATTACAATAACTTTTGATAGAGTGAACCGAGGTTTTATAGTGAACGTAGTACTTTAACAGTGATGCGTTTTCATACAAACAGATATACAGATTGAGAGGGCAGACATTTCTGTGATTGAAATGTATTTTATTACTTTTTCCAAGACACCTGCAACAATTTTTTTCACAAATATCTAAAAATTACAGACACTTTTGATTTACATTCTTATTATATGTATAGATAACCTGGATATCAGCTTGGACCATTTGACTCAGCGCAAAGACGAGCTATGAGAGTCTTTGACGATCCCAAGCTCACAAAACGGTATCGATCCACTGAGTCTACGGAGAGATGTCGCCTCTTTATGTGTGTTCTACCGTTTGTATAATGGGTTGTGTTCCGAGGAATTGTTTAACATTATGCCTGTAGCTACTTTCCACCATCACACTGCTCGTCAAAATGCTCGTCGAATCCATCCCCACACATTGGAACCGAAATGGACTCGGACGGTCCGGTTCCAGAGGGGTTTCCTTCCGATCCGGTTGCTCCTGCTGATGTTTTTCCTGCAGACTACAGTATGGGATGCTTCTAGGGGAAAATAAATAGGTTATTTAAGGGTCCGCAACGCCCATGTAACATTTTTGATGTTACAGGCGTCCATAGGCTGCGATGACCGCTTTACATCAAGCGGCCCGCATGCTTGTTTGCTACCGTCGTAGTATAAAAAAAAAGATCTGTTAATATATTTGAACAATTTCTTTAGAATTTTTGATTACGAAGGATTTAGATTTAAGTATTTACTTCAATTTGTAAGGAAATGTTCGGCCTGTACGAAGTTAACATTAATTCTTACAAATTTTTAGTTAACGTTGTTGACAAATTCCTAAAGTTGGTAACTTATTTCTCTTCAAACTATTGAGGTAATTAGTTTTAAATGATTGAATTACTTACGCTGTAAAATGCAACATAACTATAATATGTTCGAAATACAGAGGTCCAATTTATTTTTTCGAGTTATGAAAATTAGATATGTTCTAAAATGGCCTGTAGGAACTGCCTGATTATTTCGACTTATAGAGAGTTAAAATTAAGAGTAATGAAAGGTTTTGAGCTTGACAGAAAGGGTACAAATTTATTTCGGGTTGTGATGATTTCAATTTATCGAAATTCGACTTATCAAGGTTCGGCTTAAAAAGTTCTACTGTAGTTACTTTGTTCTTTTCTAACGTATCAAGTTATCTTCATTCGATGTACAGTTATTAGAGTTTTGAGAAACGACTATTTTTATGAACACTACGCGTTCCATGATGTATGAAGTGGGGTATGAAGTGTATGATCAGGAGAGGGAAAATGAACGAATTAAAAATAAATAATTTTATTTACATTGAAATAATCTAAACAAAGTAGATCGTAGACGTGAGCATCAGCTGGTTGACAATAAATTTTATATGGTTTTTTTTTCGGAAATTATTATATTTTATTACCGTGTTATAAGCGATAATAACTTCCTTGATTATGTTCGGACAACAAAACGATAAACTGTAATTGAAATCACACAAAAGACTGAGATTTTAATCATGAAAATCATTCATAAAGTTTTAGTATAGGGAATTTTCAGAAAACCCGAGAAAGGTTCTTGTAGTACCACTGTGTGTAGGAAAATAAAGTGTGTATTTCTTGGAGTTTGAAATCGCTAATATATAGTCGTGTGCGTAGCTGGCGTGGTGATTATGCCTGTAGCTTCCATCGGGAAGAAGCCCATGGTGGGTATCGTAATGGCTGATGTGATGAATTATTGGAACGAATGCTCGTCCAGTAGCTGAATATTGACCATAAAAAAATCTTCTTCCAAATGTTTTATTGATAACACTAAAGGTCGTATATACATATAGCTACAAAATAAAAAAATAATGAAGAAAATCAGCTGAGAAATAGAAAAGGGAGATGTTCTTAACTATTTCGTATAAAGTAGGTAAAAACGACCCTTTTTTTATGACATTTTACCCTATCCCGTGCACATTCCTTAACAATTACATAAAACACCACAAAGTTTCCACAATATAGAGTCAAGTAATAGAAGATTATGAATAAAATATAAAATCCAGTACACAGCATACTGAAATCACGCCAAAAACTGAAGATATTCGTTCAGTAGTTTTTGAGTTTATCGCAAACTGCCAGAGAGACGTGGAAGAGGGTTTTTTTGTTTTTAACCGACTTCGAAAAAGGAGGAGGTTACTACGTTCGGTTGTGTGTATTTTTTTAATGTATGTTAATTGATATCTCCGTCAATTGTAAACCGATTTGAATGATTCTTTTTTTATTTGAATTGGTTATATTCAGAGGTGGTCCCATATAAATTTGAAGAAAATATTCAACCCATAAGGGGGTGAAATATCGTTTATTTGATTTTCACCCACTTTGTGTCTACGTATTTTCGTGAAATTGGAACCGATTTATTATATAGTATTTAGTGTTTATATCACATCTGAAACAAAAAACATCGCGAGTTTAACAAAGATTACAAATTCAGTGCATGACTTGCCAATCTGACCGTAAATGGTTTATGACATCGCTTATTATGCGAATAACGATAACTGACGCGCCTCAAGGAAAATAACGTGTTAAGCTGCCTTTATAACGTATGTTATTTATTCAACGTTATTAATAACCGGATGAGACGTCACAAGAGGAATGAATATTGTATCTCGTACACGGACCTTGTGACTTTAATAAAATAACATTTCGAATACGCGAATCAAACTTGCTCTGGCGTTTTTGAATGTTTTATTCCTTGAAAGCTTGGTTGACTGCAATATAGACAAATGTGAAATGAAGATATCTCCTAAGATGGTAAACATACTAAGCTTAAACGAGAATAGGCATTTACGTCGAGGAATCAGAACACACTTATACTGGCTTCCAAAGAAAGAGGGCGCATTGTTTTTCGGAATTTACCGAACGACTGTTTAGTCGCCAGCAATATTTTTACAGGATAATCGTTAGTCGATTCTCGTTTGTTACCAATTAAAAAAATAGATGCTTAATATTTGATCCAATTATATCTAGAAAAGCAAACTTGATATACACTCAACATCAGCTGATTTACGCAAAAACGAACTGACTTAATAAATTAATAACGCCCTGTCGCGCAGTCCGGCTCGCAATCCGCACTTCGGGTTCGTGCGGCGTTACCGCGATAAGCAGTTACGTAATGATTAACCGTGAAAAGGTGCACTTTAAAGTTCTTCATTGAAGCTTTGTAAGGTGGTAGAGCCACGCTGAACATTCAGCATGAATGGGTTGGCTCGCCCGGAGTACTTACTACTCACGGAAATACCGACGTGAAGTAACAGTGCTTGCATTGTTCCGTTTCGTTCGTTCGGTGAGAGCGCCGGAAGGCGGTGATCACTTAACAGGTGACCCACCTGATCGTTTGCCTCCTATAGTATAAAAAAAGCTAGGCCTAATTTTTTTAACTTTAAAATATCGTTCCCATACTATTAAAAATTTTAGAGCAAACTATAACTAAGGTTCTCTTTGTTGTACATTAGTATTTGTTTTTATAACTTATATAATAAATGTGACCATGAACTACCACAGGATTGATGGATGTGGCCCTTTAAACATTCACCTGGTAGAGTTAATTACTTGGAATCAGGAAAAAGACGTTCAACTAATATTATGTTTTTTTTTTGTACTTTATAAGTTTGAGGGTGTGACCACAACCTCATGTGCTATTAAACGATAACGTTATCTAAGATGGTAAACATGCCAATCCTAGATAAGACTGGCTCAAGTGCAACTGGAACACACCAACTGTTGCTTGGCGACAGATTTTCAACTAGAGAATGGTAGATACCCAGGCGGACGTAGAAAAAACCCTACCACCATACTTTTTTTTATATCAGGAAGCACACGAACAGGTTGGTCACCTGATGTAAGTAATCACCACCGTCCATAAACACTTGCAACACCCACGGGAGTCGCAAGTGCGTTGCCAGCCTGTGTTGGGGGAGGGAGGAAGGGAAGCGGAAGGGGAGTGGAGGTGGGTCGCCGGCGCTCTCACTGACCGAATGAAACGCAACAATGCAAGCAAGCATTGTTACTTCACGTCGGTTTTCTGTGGGTCGGGTGGTACTACCCCGGGCGAGCCGACCTATTCATGCTGAAACGTGAAATAGCTTCAGCGTGACTCTACCACCTAATATGGTTTAATCACGTTCTTTTCTTTCACTGGAAACTCAGATTTAGTTGCAAGTATTCGAACCTACGTCCAACAACGATGCGTCCGAACACGCTAACAACTAAGTCATCATCGCCTCGAACCACTGTTCATAAAGAACTTCTATTTTCACATTACAATTAATAAAAAATAATTAGCCCAGTGAGACAAGTTTATTATTATTAAGGTTATTTATTAAGGTGGTACAGCCAGTACAGTCACTACTGGTTTTAGCATGAATGTGTCAGCTTGTCCGAGGTAGTACCACCCTCTGACAGACAACCGACGTGAAGTAACAGTGCCTGCATTGTTGCGTTTCGTTCGGTCAGTGAGAGCGCCGGAGGCCGACCTCACCTCCCTCTACCCATTTCTCCTCTGCCTGCTCTCCCAAACACAGGCTGGCAACGCACTTGCGACTCTCCTGGTGTTGTTAGTGTCTATGGACGACGATTGTCACTTATCATCAGGTGACCAATCTATTCGTTTGCCATCTATGATATAAAAAAATGAGATTGTAATGACGAAAAATCTATATTAGATGTATACAGGCCGATATACTACGCGTCCCTAGTTTGACGCAGTAGCAATACGCTCGGTCTTACTTTTCTAGCGTACGACAACATTTCATGACGTGAAATCATAACTGTATCTTCTTCCAAAAATACTGCTCAGCGCGCCTAAAGAAGTTTACACTTCAAAAGTGACACAAATACGGATAATAACAGGTATATATATTAATACGTGAAGCCCAGACTTTGAGTTTCACGTTCATCCGTTCGCGCATTTCTCTCAAAAAGGGATACAAAGTCTGGGCTTCACGTATTAATATATATACCTGTTATTATCCGTATTTGTGTCACTTTTGAAGTGTAAACTTCTTTAGGCGCGCTGTGCATTACTCACACTACTACTTCAGTTTTACACAACATATACACACATGTAAATAAAAAAGACATGTTGACATCTCTCTATACAGGACTTCAAAAAAGGTTGTTATGCTCGACTGTATGTATTATTTTACTCTTACGTTCCAATTACCTTTTTTCATTCTACATTCTACAATGATATTATAACATTTATTTTATTTATTATTTTTTTTATTTATTTATTCCCTTTGACAAAAGAACCCTAATAAAATTGAAACTTTAAAAAATCAATGAACTATGGTCGAATGCCGACCTCTGGGCGCCCACTAGTATATTAAAACATGTGAAGAAAAACTTTGTTGCTTTATTATGGTCGAATTTCGAGATATTTCTCGAATAGTATAATCAAATTATAATACGTTCAGAATATAAAATTTGGATATACCAGAAATCAGTAGTAGCAAAGAAAATAAAATTAATCATAGCTTATATTGTGATAATTAAGAAGTTATATATGTCGAACATTAAAGTAGTCCGGTGAAGCTGTTAAGACCTTGCTAGGTCAATAGCATAGTCAGTTGGAAAAAAAAAAACATATATTAATATTTAACATCTACAAACAAACTTGTCAATTATACTCATCACATTTAAAAAAAAAACAGTATGTGCGTCATAATACTGCACCACGAGGCCAATCTAATTATAATCACACCATTATTATTACCCATCAATTTTATTCCCACAATTCTTGGACTAAAGCATTACAAGTAGTAATTACTTGTGAAACGGGTCCCTAATTCCTACATTTACCTCATGTTTTCCAAATTTATTGCTGATTAGCACAAATACAATAGTATTGTGTAATTTTGAACCTAATGTACAAGGCATTAATGTCTATATTTAAACAATAAAGACTCCTTTTAATATATTTCGAGAGTTTATGCGTAGTGTAGCGCTACGCATTGCTACGGCGCGGCGCGGGACGTAGTAAGTGTCACGCATGCGTCAATTCTTACCTTATCTATATTAATAAATCTGTAGCTGTACACTTAAATTTGTCTCCATATTTTGGGGCAGACTAGCTAATACTCGTGACTTCGTCTGCGTCGTTTTTTCTCATAACAATATGTACCAGTGGGCGCCCAGTGGTCGATATTCGACCATAGTTCATTGATTTTTTAAAGGGATAAAACGAAAAAGGGTAATTGGAACGTGAGAGTAAAATAATACATACAGTCGAGCATAGCAACCTCCTTCACAACCTTTTTTGAAGTCCTTTATTGACAGATGTCAAAATGTCTTTTTTATTTACATGTGTGTATATGTTGTGTAAAATTCAAGCAGTAATTTGGGTAATGCATATTTTAATTAATTTAAAGTATTTCTAATGCATTTTATATAAAATAAATAGCTTTCTGCACTTCTCCTCCATATAAACTTTAACTATGCCAAATTTCACGTTCATCCGTTCGCCCAATTCCGTTAAAAAGGGATACAAAATTTA